>NKCK01000200.1:0-80929 GCA_003946995.1 Fusarium oligoseptatum
TGTTGCCAGCATGATGCAGCAGCAGTAGCAGCACCTACCTGCTAGTAAGCTCCATGCTTGCGTACGGTACCTAGGTAGCGCACACTCTCTCGGGCAAAGTGAACAGCAGCAGCAAGTAAGTCAGGTGTGCTGTGTGGCGACTATGAGTGAGTGTGAGAGGTGGGGAACAGGTCCGCCGTCAGGGCTCACAGAAAGCAGGCTGCTGCTGGCTGGCTTGAAGATCCTGGGCAGCAGCCATTTCGCTGCTGGACGATTGCAGACTGCAGGATTGGACAGGACAGGGTTGTCGGTCTCCATCGAAGTGTTCGAGAAGAGGCTGGGGGATGGACAACCACACGCGACGGGTTGGTAAGGGTTGTTGGTTGGTAGACAAAGAGCCAGTGAGTGTATGCGACAACAGAAACGATACTTGAGGATCACTAGACGTTAAACCAAAGCAGGCCTGGTAGACCGAGCACGAATTTTGACCGCCGTCAATCTCTCCGTGGCCTCTTCAGAGTGGTCCCCCTGCTCGTCCGCCCCGAGACGCGCGCATCTAGTGCCCGTTCTCTTCCTTGCTGGCAACTTTTTCCCTAGTCGTAGGTAGGTAGTATCGGGAGCCTCTTGACGACGGCCCCTGGCCGAAGTCGAAGGCAAAAAAACCCAAACCTGAGCCCTGTCTCGGACGGGCCCAGCCTCCCGTCGACGGGGTCCAGGGGCCCATCTCATCTCACCGTGCGGTGCGTGAGCAGCAAGCAAGTCACTCCCCGTCCCTCCATCGAGATGAGATGGCATGGCATGGCGGTTCCCGATACCATGGATGGCTCTCTCTACCCGAGCCCGAGGGTACGGACAAGGCCCATGGCGACCACCCAGAAGCAGCGGCTTCCAGCCATTCATCCATCCCAGATGGCTGTCCCAAACAGCGGCTTGCCGTGGTAGTGGTAGCCGGCCCCCCCATTCCCCCGTCCGTGGCCCCATGAATAGGTGGCCATGGTCCCCGTCCGCGTCCCCCGTCCCCGTGGTGGCGGGCTAGAAGGGGAAGGGCCCTGGTGGCTCTCTGCCAGAGGATTCCCGAAGGCTTGGTACGTGGGCGGGATCTTGCTCACGTCGACGAAAGGGATCCATCCAAAGCTCCCCAGTGGATGGAGCCCCATGCAAGCCGCCCATCAACGGTGCGAGCCGAAGCCGGAGAAAACCAATCTAAAACGAGGGCCGACGGCAAGCTAGAGCGACGGCCGCCATCCTCCTCGTCTCGATGCCCTGGTCTAGCGCCCTTTCACACCCCACTGACTTCCGGGCCACCTCAAGCCATGGTGAGCCAGTGTGAGGGGAGCGCACGTGTCTGATGCTTAATGGGTGCTGTCGCTTCTCGACAAAGTCACGCCTCCGAGGTGGGCTGCTGGGCACCGCCTCTAGCTCGCAGCGAGTGCTCGTCATGCGTAAGAATCTGCTGCGAAGAGTCCATCCAGAGCATAGTGCGAACTGATGATGACGAGGGTTGGAGATTAGACCATGTAGGGTTGGGTTCCATGCGTCGCCTGGGCCTGGTAGACCCGGTCCTGGACCCAGCAGCAGCTCAACACCCAGGCGAGAGGGAAAATTGGAAAAAATTCTGTGAAATTCGATTGGTGTGTCTGTTTGTACAAGTCCACTTCCATGCCCACATCAATCAAAAAGACAAAGAGTGAAGGAAAAAGTTTCAAGAAAGTAAAAAATAAAAATGGCCAAAAAAAGAAAGGCCCCATGCATCCGTCCGTATGATGAACGAAGTGAGACCACCGCCCGCGATTTATGCAACAGCCGTTTCTGTTTGCCGAACAGGAGGGTTGGATTGCGTTGATGGCGGCCAATGATGTGCCGCATTGAATTAATCGAGAGTCTTGGATAGGTAAGTAGGAAGAAATGATGGTTGGTAAGGAAATGTCAAAGAGTTTGTCGTTTCTTTTTCGTTGTGTTGTCGTCACGGCTTATCCGCATGTTCAAGGTAAATATAAGATGCCATCTCCAACCAGCCAGCCAGCATGGGTGTTTCCGGGCTAAGCCAGCCCCCCAACAAAGCTGGGATATTGGAGGTTTCGAAGATAAAGGGATGGCTTGCATCGACAGTTGTCTCGCATGGAAAAGGTGTATCCATGCCGCAGCTGCCGACGGAGCCCCCACATCCAGACACTGGCTTCTATGTTTCCTGACAGAGCATCACTGTATGTGATGGCCAAGAGAAATATTATTTTTACTGCATCGCCGCTGCAGCATCCGCAAAGGTTCCAACAAGAGGACCTTCATCGCTCTCGAGGGTCTTGATGCTAGCCGGTCCGTTCTTCTGCATCTCGATCGTCTCGTCTTCCGGTATCCAATCGACCTTGACGCCATTCGCATTGGCGGGGCTTTCGCCCTGGTTGCTAAGTTTTTGACACGAGGTGTTGGTATCGAGCGAGACGGGCACCTTGGCCGGCATAGGCAAACGGCGTCGTCGTTCCACGAGGGGCGTTATCTTGCGGTGCTATGTCGAAGATGTCCACCATGTTGCTGCGCAAACTCAGTCAGCATCAACCCCTCCTTCCATCATCACAAACGTACTTTGATGTCTTGGCCACTACTCGCTGGAGGGCCTCGTTTTCTCGCTGGGCTTCGAGTGTGTCGTTCTCGCCGTTCAGGGACTGGTCCCCGAAACTACCGTATTGCATGCCGTTGGCGTCATCGTAAAGAAGGCGATTCTCCTCTTCCTGAAACAGGGTTAAGCGTTAGCTGACAGACTTGTAGACGTCTTATCCATCAACCGCAGTCATGGAAAAGATGCAGAATCTCGCAGACCACGCACCTCATCGTAGGCGTCTCCATCACGCCGTCCCAAACATGATGCGCAAGCTCCCATCGTTACGTGGTCGCGGGACCAAGGTTCGCATATCAAATCGCACGCCAGTAAGAGTCCGTGTCCAATATCGCCGTGGGCAGTGTATTATCACGAGGTGGTGAAACGAATAACAAACAAGAAATGAACGTATAAGGTTGCACCTGTGTTGCACAAACCTCGTGACCTCGCGATGAGCTCTTGTCGTCTGTAGCTGTCGCGCCTGCCTCACGAGATTGCTTGGTGGGTCCCATCCACAGGAACCAAAGCGGCATCGGGTAAACTTCGGACCGCTCGCCATGTTACCAGTCTGCTGGGACGAGAAGGGGACAAAGCAAAAATCCAACGAACGACGGCGTTGGGCCAAGAGAAAAGCTTCAATCTTCGATTCGTCGGCATCGGGCGCCATCATGGGATTTATCGGCATGGTGGGCACGTTGATTGAAGATCGAGATCCACACCATGGTGCCTCAGGCTCAACCCCAGTCCGCCCTCCCTTGGTGTTCCTGGCTCCCTCGAGTTGAATCCAGCTTCAAACATGCGCCCTTGATAAGGGATCTCATTATTGCTCGCCAAGTTGTCCAAGGCACGCTAAATACGGACAATATCCTTGTTGAAGATCCCTAGGAAGGGGTTTGAACTCATAATACAAAGAGCTAGTGCTTTTTGAACAACCATCACTGGTAACTGGCCGCCCTTCACTATCTCCATCCCGCGCCTTGATTGTGTCTTGCTAGTGTTGTCCCTCAAACCACCTCCGCGACATAGGACTCTCCGCTTATCAACGTCTCTTCCCGTGTTCTTCTCAACCCTAAATCCCCTTTACAAGGGCACCCTCAATTCTCCTCCTCTCTATTGCCAATGTCTCTTCACAATGGACCAACTCACTCATTCATTGCCTCCTGCTGGCGATATTGCCTCCGCACTTGGCAATATTGCGCCTTCAGGAGTTCTCCTTCACACGATAACCTCACCACCCTGGGTTCAAGTTGAACTTTTAGGCGGCAACTCGATAGCTATAAGTATACTCGACTCCTCTCGCTTCTTGGTTTGTCCTCATCATCCTCATCATTCCAACTTCGATCATCCAATCATCCAATCCTCACTTCCTCTTCACTTCTCGAGTCTCTCACTCTTGGACTCATCATTCTCATCATCACTTGCAATCTTCCCCTAATTCAAACCTCGAACACCACATCAAAATGGTTCGCTTTGCTCCTTTGACAGTATTGGCCCTGGCGCCTCTCGCTCAAGCACGCTTCGACTGGTTGCAGCCACGAGGGGCTGTCCAGGAGTGCCCGCCTTGTTCAGCGGAAGAGGCCTGCTCCCATACCGTCACCGTCACCGAACCAGCTGGCCCTCAGAAGACCATCACCGTCACCGATCCCCAGGGTGGTTCTTATCGGACCGTCACTGTCCAAGAACCCGGCGAGTCCTACACAACTGTCACTGTCACTCAGTACAACGAGCCTCGCGTCAAGTATGTCTACATCAGCCAGGGAGAAACCCTCGATCCACCCAAGGAGACCATCACCATCACCCATCCTGGCAAAACCGTGACTGTGACACGGACCGAGAGCGAGGAATACGTCGTCACCAAGAAGATCAACGTTTATCCTGATGGCGCTGACTACCCTGACAACAATGGCAACTACTACAAGCCCGGAGCCAAGACTATCACGGTCACCAATGGCTATCCTGCTCCTAGTGCCGGCTATCCCAGCTACGAGGGAGGAGTCGTCACCAAGGTTGTCGGTGGCGATGGTGGGAAGTATTACAATAACGCCCAAACGGTCACTGTTGTCAAGGATGGCGAGGTTAAGACTCTGACCTTTACGCACTTCAACTACAACTATGCCACCAAGACCGTCACTCAGCAGGATGGCGAGATCAAGACTCTCACTTTCACTCACGACTACGGCTACGGCTACGGCAACAACAACAAGGTTGTCAAGACCATCACCCAGCAGAATGGCAAGGAAGAGGTCGTGACTGTCACTGGTGACTACCAGGCTGTTGAGACTATCACCGAGCAGGACGGCGAGGTGAAGACTGTGACGCTTCCTGGCTACGGGAACAAAGTCGTCAAGACAGTGACTCTGGAGGATGGCTACAAGAACAAGGTTGTCAAGACCATCACTGTCAAGGAGTCTATCGAGCGCGTCGTCACCAAGACCATCAAGGAGAGCGGCAGGCTCTACACCGTGATCGTCACACCCGAGCCCACTATCACCACCATCACCAAGGAGAACGGCGATTATGTTACCACTGTGGTCGAGGTTCCTTGCACCTACACTCTGACCGCTCCCGCTCAGTACGAGACTGCGACTGTGAAGGGCAACGGCTACAAGACCATCACGAGGACGGCCACTTACGCAGGCGAATCAGAGGTTGAAGTCATTGTTTATGATCCCAAGACTGGCTACACGACCTGTGAGCGCAAGAAGGATGGTCAGTCTTGCCACCCTGGTTATGAGAATGACAAGACTGGCTACGACAACGACGACAAGACCAGCTACGGCGGATATGACGACTCTCACAATGGAGGTGACGACAAGTCTCAATATGGCAGCAACGGCAAGGGATCCGAGAACCCTGCCTACACCAACACCCGAGGTAGCAACAGCAGCCAGACCTCCATCGAAGTCCCCAACTATACCAAGGTCCGACCTCACGACAACGACGACGACGACAACGCCGGCGTTTACAACCCTGAGGAGACTGACTGCGATGAGGCTGCCGTCTCCACCAGCATCGCAACTGTCTACAACACTGTGATCGTGACAGTGGGTGGTGAGCCAACCACCACCGCCACCCAGACTGCGAAGCAGACCCTCGGCTACCGCGATCTAGAGGGCTCAAACAAGCGTCGCTCTGCCGTCTCTGTTCAATGGTAGAGACTCTGATTATGAATCATGTTTTCCTTTGTATCACCAAAAGGATGGGAATTGTGTATAACGGAGGATTAATGCGGGAGATGGCCTCGGATAATAGTCATTGTACAGTCTAATGAGTACCTAATGTAGTAATCATGTTTTCTTGAGTATTCAATTCAATGTTTCAATTAATTTCCTGCTTGAACGTGAGAGAATATGAAGTGCCGTGTGGATGTGAACTCAAATCATTGGTCAACTGTTCCCTCATCATTGAATTTTCCATACGAAATAAGGATTGCTTCTTAGTCAAATTTTTACTATGAATACATTCACAGCTGTTATAATTCCACACTAAGCTCCTATGTACTTGCCAAACCATTATCTTTTCATAGGTCCCAAGTGTAGGTAGGTAGTTTCACATTCATTGAGTGTCTTCATTACTCTACTTTGTCGCTTACCCTACATCGATGGTGATGCGATTTTCTGTGTTGGTTCAATGACTTACAGTGACATCAATTGAGGTATCTCCGACTCAATTAAATAAGTTTTAATTCTGTTTATTAAACATACCTTGAAACATACTTAAGTATAAGTGCTGGTGTTCCTCCAATGGAGCTGTTGAGGAAGGCCTGCACAGTGCCGCTTATCATGAGAGACTCTAAAATCCTGTACAAATCCACAGTGTGCGATAGTAGATGTCTCATCTTGCACAGTACGCCCCTATCACGGGCTCATCACCAACTCAATCAACTACTTGGATCATCAAAGCTTTCGATCTGTGATATCCTGTCACCTCAGCCACGTGTCTTTGTTCCTGGCGTGCCTCTCGCAGGACGTGTTCGTCTGGTATGGAGATCAAACTATCGATGCCAAATCGGGCAATGAGACATTGTCTAGCACTCTGACAGCCCGGGGCGGCCGGGCTAGGCTTTGGATCCGTCAAATCGCTGGGAATCGGATGATCGATCGTTAAGAGCTCCTCGAAGCCTATCGCCTTCGGGAGTTCAGTCTAGACCCAATGGGATGGTCAGTTGAGCGCCGTGTTTGCTTATTGGCGGCGCTATCTTTCTGGCTGATCATGACCTGTCGCGGCTTACTGACGACAGGGACAGTTTGAGTGGCCGGAAGCATCTGCAAGGCACAACGACTTTGCTTTGGCGCAAGGGGAAGTGCCTGACGTGAAGTGACAAGTCACCACGTTTGATGGAGCGGGTCACCAGGAACGAAATACGGGAGGCTATCGAGCTCAACCTTGCTAATGTTTGTCTCGGCGATTCCAGACCTCAGTCTACCCTTTAGACTTTAACGGACTCTTTGTCTTCCCAACCCGTGGCCTTTAACGTATCCGTCTCGCGCAACAAGACGCCTTCGCCAGCCAGAGCCGTCGCGCCCCGCCGTTACCAGGAACAAGCTATCAATAGTTGTTTCCGAATCGGGTACGAATGTCTCTGACATGTCTCGGATAGAATGCCCGACTATCGCCCAGATCCCTTCTGCCGATGTGTTTCGGCAGCTTCTCTCTCCTCTTTGTTTGGCGGGAAGACTCTCAAAATCGAGAAAGAGTAGGCATGAGAGCTGGACAAAAGGGATCCAGTCATGTCTGAACATTCAACATCACATCTTCAACATGAAACGGAACAGGACTGATGTAATGCTTCAATTAAGCTTGCTTGGGAGCTCTTGACTGAAGCTCAACCAGTTCCCCTGACCAGAATCGCCGTTACCAGATCCGGCGAGACCCTGTTATTGCTCCCTATGGCCAGACCGAATAAAGCCCCTGACGCCGGACGCGCTTGATCTCCGCTCGTCGTCCTAAGTCAGCAAGATTGAGGAACTATGCTGTCTGTGGCGGCGAGCGAGCACTGGACTCCCCGAAACGATGCCTCGATGCGTTGTGGTTGTCATCCTCATCGGGGCAAGACTGTTGACTGGGATCGATCACCATTAGCCAAAGGCGTCATTGGTAAGCCATCGAGTGTCAATGGCTGTGGAGATCCTCACTGACAGACCCTTTCTGTCTGTGCCTTGCAAATGCCAAGGATCTGAAGGTCGAGACCGCTAAACCTAGTTTACTGGACCTCAAGCCTCAAAGAACATCCGTCAGAATGCTTATGGCGTCGTTCGACTACTTGAGATGACGATTCCCATAACTTCGAGTATTTTGGATTTCTTGCTACTCCCAGATCTTCTTTATTCAGCCTCCCAAGATGAAGAAACCACAGGTTCCTGCCTCCTCTCTGAGCGTGGGTAGCAGGATGTTCAGCTGTACACAAGGGCACATTGTGATATGTGCCGTCGTTTTCATGATCATGGTGGCACCTCTACTTTGGAGACAGCGAGAATATGTCGGGGTCGATCTACCTGCGTTGGAGCCACATACACCATCAAAACTAGGTTACGACAAAGCTTCAAACAACACAAAGAAGCTCTTTTGGACGACCGATGACGAACATCTGCGACAACTGACATACTGGGAGCGACCTAAGGAGATTAAGAAGGTCATGGGCATGGTATTCTTCGGTCGACGACATTCTGTTTCGATCTTGGATTGCTATCTAAAGGTATTACCTATCACTGACATTAAAAAGTATCACGGTGAAAGATGATGCTGACGGTTGCAGCGAAATCTGGTCAAGAACGGTGGCATGCTCGATGGTGTCATCTTTGTGGAACGAACTCAGGACGAACAGGACCTCAAGCTCCTGGCCAAGATGCTAAAAAGCGAACCAAGCTACGAGAGATGGAAGATCGAGATGGCCGACGAAGACAACTTTACCAGCGGGTTTGGCAATTCATATGACAGGGTCGAAGACGATATCCTGTACGTCAAGATTGACGATGACATTGTGAGTTGCCATGGCCTTTTCTAGTCGAGTCTTGCTGACGACGTTGTAGGTGTTCATGGAGGATAGCGTCATCCCCTCCATCATCAAGAAGAAGATGGAGCACCCCGAGTTCTACGTCGTTTCTGCCAACGTTGTCAACCAGCCATTGCTGAGCTGGGTTCACTGGAACCTGGGCGCAGTAAGGCCTTACCTCCCCGAGGTCAACAACGAGGGAGCAACCAAGTCGTTCGACATTAAGGATTCGATGAAGTATGATTGGCAAGTCACCAACCTGCCACGATGGAAAGGGCCGATCGATTTCAAGCTGGATGAGTGGGATGCAGACGATAAACAGCATCGTTGGCTTCCTGTCAAACACCAGGGAGATCATATCCTTGACAACACTCCAATCGAGATGACCGAGTATCATCCCATGGGTCGCGGTTGGACCGAGTGGAAGATTGGCGCGCAGGAACACTACAGTTTCCTCGAGAACCTCGAGCACAACAGCTTGTCCCAGTACAAGTTCGATACATGGGACTTTCAGTACGAGCGGATGGGCATTCAGTTCATTGCCATGCTAGGCAAGGACATCAACATCGCCAAGCCTATCGAGTCAGACGACGAGAATCACTTCTCGTGCACCATGCCGCGACAGCTTGGAAGACGTGAGCCACCATGCCCTTCAATCGACATGAGAGTCTACTAACGATCATAATAGATGCGGTAGCTGATGGAAAAGGCATCGCTGTGCACTACAGCTTCGGTAGCCAGCGCGGCGGTATGGAACGAACCGACATTCTCGCCCGATACAGGGCCTTTGCGAGAGACAACATCTGCACGAGTCCAATGTTGTGGAAGCCCGAAGACGACTGATTATCAACAAGGCAAAGAAAGTAATTTTGCCACAAACTATTTCTTTTTAACAACCCGTTAAGATCATACAAGGGAATTCTCTGAGCAAGTTGGTTGAGAATAAGACTATATAAGATGGCGTTTAGGATGGGAGGCAAGATACACGATAGAGATACACAGCATCATTCACTCTGGCGGGTTTTCCATATTCATAGACGAGAAAACATAATACTCGGATTTTTCATCAAGTTTCCTTTTGGGACAAAGACAATGGCCACCATCTCGGAGTCATCGTCGCATTATGTCCCTATTTCATTACTGCCGGAACCGTCAAGTTGATGCCTTTTTTGATCAGCCGGGAGATCGGCTAAAAATGATATACGAGCCAGGATTAGAGGCGAAAATACCACCCTCGATGACGAGAATGGTGCTGACAATTCTCCCGCTGTTTGTCGACATTCGCATACCAACCTGGCTACTTGGCATACCCCGGGGGGTTAGTCTTGGGTAAATCCTCATCAGTAATTCTTCATCTTATGACAGCCTTGATCTTATGTTAGTATAAAAAGATCTAACTTATGGTTAAGTTCCTACAGTGCCTTTTTATAGCTTCTTTAACCCTGACACCTAGATTTAGACCTTTAGTGCTTGGTAGATGCCTGGTCGAATGGCGTGTCAAGTATCTGTTTTGGTTCACACAAATTATGGATGACAGGAACATTTCTAGGTTGGTCTTCTGTAGACAGCATCAAGCCTAAATCCTTACTTTCCAATTGATATTAGCCGGACTGACAGATGTGACGGAGCGAGAGTGTCAGCATCCTCTCTCGTGTCGGAGTGATGCCCCTGATGCCCCCTTTTCCATGATAAGGCACACTTTCTTCGGAACAGTCCCCTTAGATCTACTGTAATGACCCTATTTGGCATGCTATTGATGCAATTGCGTCTTCAGCCACCGTTGCACTCTCACTCATCAATATCGTTGAACATGCCAGTCACGAACACGGCATCGCATACACACATGTTGAGAGAAGAAGAGAAGTAAATAAGCCAAACAGCAATAAGTTGCCGCCTGGTGCGAGACTAAACGATCGTAGCATACAAACAAAAAAGGTATGGTTTTTTCAGTTTCCAACTTTGTGAGGTATCATCCGCAATTCATTAATCCATAACACGAACGCTTCAGGGAACAACTCGTCAACGCAAGCATAAGACTTTGAAGCGACTGGGACCGCATCAAAAGCTTAGATGGGAGCCTTTCAAGTAAGAGACTTGGGGCTCCTGACGCTGTCAAAGTTAATGTCCTCCTCTTGGCGGACGAGGTTGGTCTCCTTTTTCGACCTGGGCGAGATCAATGTGGGCAACAGCGTCGCCGCCGTCAAAGATACGGGCAATCTCCTCGAGGGTGGGACCCTTGGTCTCGACGTAGAAGTACCAGACAAAGATCAACTCGCAGAAGTCCCAGAGGGTGTAGAAAAGCATGAAGTGCCAGTGTCGGGGGAGGTTGTTCCAAGCAAGCTTGTTGGTTTGGCTGTTGCTCGTTAGTATCTAAATAGTTGTCATTGAGCCAAAAGGGGACAACTTACTTTCCAATGGCGAGGATAGCCTGGACAACAATGTTCATGATCATCATGCCCTTGGCACGGAGATGGAAGGGGAGAATCTCCAGAGCGTAGGCGACGAGAAGACCCGAGAAACCGATATCGTAGAAGATGCCAAACAGCCAGACAAAGGCGATCTGAGCATATCCGGAGCCAGTGTTGGTGTATCGGATACCACCTTCGGGCTCCTCCTCGGTCTTAGGAGTAGGGACACCCGAGTTCTCGTAGATGGCACCAGCGATGGTCCACATGATAAAGGCCATGACCATACCGGAAATGGCAGTCAGGAAGAGAGGACGACGACCAATCTTGTCGACGGTGAAAGCGGCTCCAATAGAGACGGAAAGATCGAGAATGGTCTTGCCAGCAGAGAGCTATAAGGGAGAATCCGTTAGTTGCATGATGTTTGGATACTGGCGAAGACACTTACAGCAAGCTTCTTGTTCTGCTCCTTGATACCAGCCCCCTCGTAGATAATATCCATGTAGTTGGAGAACAGAGCGTTACCAGAATACTGGGAAATGATACCGAGAGAGACGATGATGCCGAGTCGCCAAAGGTTGCCCTTGGTCCTGACAAAGTCGCCATAGCTGGTAGCCTTGGAGGCGGCGCGGTCGGCCTGAATGGTCTGCTTGATCTCGCGGTACTGGAACTGCACAGTGGGGTTGTTCTCGTCACCGCCGGCATGGTGCTTGGCGAGGACTGCAAGAGCCTGCTCGGGCTTGTCCTTGTTGACAAGGAATCGAGGAGACTCAGGGACCCACCAGATACCGCAGAGCTGGATGATGGATGGGACGGCCTGGATGAAGGTGATGGATCGCCACGACCAATCGCCGTTGATCGAGGCAGTGCCCCAACCGACAACGGAAACGACTAAAAATTATCTATTAGCATCCTTCAGTTATCTCGTCTGAAGAGGAGTTGCTTACTCAGAGATCCGAGGTTCCAGAGACAGTTGTAGACAGTGGTGAGAGGACCACGGTGCTGAGGGTGGCAGATCTCAGTCAGAAGCATAGGAGAAGACATCTGAGCCAGAGAGTTGCCGAAACCAAGGACAAATCGACCAGCCATGTACACTAAGCCGTAGAGTTAGCACTGATATCTCACACGAGGAGTGTGCCGGGGGTACTCACTTCCGTAGCCATTGCAGAAGGCAGAGATGAAAGAGCCAGCAATCATGATGACACATCCAGTAATGATTGTGGGCTTTCGTCCCAAGTTGTCTGCCATGTAGGGAGTAATAAAGAAAGAAACAATGGAACCGATGTTGTACATGTTAATCAAGATTCCCAATTTGCTCTCGTTCTCGTGCTCGGGGAAGTATTCCTTCCATCTATCCATCTGTTGTGAGGTATTGACCATCATACCATCGTAACCGGTCGTTGCTGAAGCGATCAGAAGAAAGATGATCAAGCAGTAGAGATTTCGCAAGTGAGGCTCCTTGTACCAGGTCACTTTCGCGAACCGGGGCGCCTCGCCCTGCGCAATCTCGAGAGACGACCGGTCAGTGTGAACCGGGGCTTTGGAGCCTACCGGCTGCAAAAACTTTGGCAAAGCCATTGCGGGAGGACACCTGCTGAATCAACAGTAGGGGTTTTTGAGATTGGAGTGTTGAAAGAGGACCCAAAGTGAAGTTCTTATGAGCGGCTTGGCTCGTGGGTTGAGGATGAGGAGGAAGAAGACCCGAAAATACGGGGAAGAGCGTTCCACTTATATGCTCTTTCCGCGCCGCAATGAATGCCATGTTGTCGATCCCATCCCGGGGTATCAAAAGCGTGGAGCCCCAGGTCCTGTCACCTGCGCCGTAGGTGTGGAGGAAGCAGTTGCATTTCCCGTACGGCGAGGGGGGAAAGGATAGAGCCGGGGGGGGATGGTGGGATCAACCGGGGACGGAAAGGCGGGTAATAATTCATGTTTGCCAAGGCGTAGGCCCCTCGATCTTTTGAGAGAGGGTTAGACTGGATTTTTTTTACTAGGGTCGTCTAGAGAAACTCCTCCAACCCTATCCCCGGGAATGGGGAGAGGTAGATCTTTCCAGGGATATAGGCTTGATTGAGCCAGGGGTTTTGATGCGCGTTGCGGAGAGGGGACCCCCCAAGTCGGCTCACTCCCCATCCACATCTATGACCTGACGGGAGGCGTCGCATTCTGCTCCGCTAGTCTCAGGAGACCGAGAGAGAGAGAAAACGAGAAAAAAGGCTCGACCGTGAATGGACTCTTGGGTTATTGGGCTGAGAAGTAGGGTAGGGGAGGGGAGAGTCCCATGGGACGGTCACGAACCCGTCAGTTTGGAGCGCGTCGCAGCTTAAGCGATATTTTAAGTAGGCCTTTTGTTACCAGAAAGGCGCCACAAAGCGACGTTGAGGTTTACCAAGGTTCCTCTCGGCTCATACCTTGATGTGACCATCAGAAATGGCTCTTTGCCGAGGTTTCATAGCTATTTGACCCTCACCGACGATATGTACCTTGCTTATACTTGCTCCAACCTCTTGTTTAGATACAATTGAGTATCTCACACCAGCATCTTTACCATTGGTGACGTGCCTGGCAGGAAGAAGAGCAATCTAAATCTGAACAAGCGCACTAGCCTCTCACAAAAGATCACAGCAGAAACGATCCCACCACACGTTCTCGCAACAGCTGCACAAACCTGGTAAAAGGGCCGTCTGGTTGAATGCAAGCATTTTTTTTTTCTCTTTTTTCCCGGATTCACCCACCCAATGGCTCACCGGCCCTGTATTCCCAGGATAACCCAAAACGAGACAAAGGTGGTTGATCTGGGGTGGAACCTTGGGGTAAGCGGGTCCCTCGAGCGTTTTGGTTCGCCAAGCTTAATTGAGGTCCATTGGAGCGTTTGCCAGCACTACGGCTCACATGGCATGATGGCCCCTCCCTCAAATTGAACATGGGAGTTTTCTGTGTCTCACGGCACCCAAGAACCCGGCTCGTTGCATCGGGGGCATGGCTGGTTTTGTGCCGCTGGCGCCACAGACCACATGAAGGCACCTGCAAATGTTCCTCGGTAGTTGAGAAGTAGACCCAGCCAACATGTTATAGAGCCGTTGAGGTCGACGAGATTGACTCTCGAGTCATTGGAATAAGAAATAAGCATAAATAAGCATAAGCCTCTTGGGATAACGGTTAAGAGGAGTATGCTCATAATGTAAGGAGAAGCTTTAGGTAAAAAATAATCCACATAATTTAGACAAGAACTTTGGTAAATTCTGTAAAGACGTCGTGAAGCACCTCATCACCGGTTCCACACACGGCATGGCGTGTCCCAGACCCACGAGGCTTGGCATCCCGTCCACTTTCTCGGATCGCAGGCCCGAAAACCACTTTAACCCATGATTAATAGCTGACACAAGCCGAGATTGGGCTTTTCTCGAGCGGACCTGGACAAATGGGACTAGAGTCTCGAGCTGGGCCATGATACGACCCATGAGCCGCCGGTTGCTTTCGCGGGTATGCCCGCTTTGAGCTTGTTTTTCGAAAAGCATCGCATCGTCTGCCTGCCTGCCCGTTCGATGTTGTTATTCGCAAGGGCTATTTAGGCGGTATGGAGGTCGCCGGTTTCCTCTTCAGCTACTACTACTCCATGAATACTCGGTGTGTCACCTACAGGCTCGGACAAAACAATACGAGTGTCATGTTAACAAATTCAGGCTTTATATGACAAGCGAGAGTCTCTGAAGTCTAGACGCATAGCCAGTTGACCCAATTGACAAGGGGACAAAAGCCAGAGAACCTGTCAGTTTCCATCGTCCTCGTGTCAACAAGTCTAGTCATGTGCATCCAGCCATCTGCGCATTTTCTCACGATGGCCTCAACTTTCTTGACCCTTTGCCAACCGAGGGCGGGAGGTCCTGCATAATGAAGGAAAGCGAAAAAAAAAAAAGAGGACCCCCCCGGTCCTTCTGTTACGGATTTTTGTGTGTTGCCCCTTGGGGTTCCCGGAGATGCGGGAGAGATGCCGAACAAACGAGATGGGCCACACACCACGAGTCTTACTCACAGGGCCATGCTGGCTGACCGTGTCAAAACTCGACAATTTCAGAGGATTTCATCGTTGTTGAAGGATTCCAAAGCAATGCCTCGAAAAGGGGGCGTAGGAAGGTTTGGTATGTCTCAAATCAGGCAATAGCCATCAAGACAACTCTTCAATCTTGGAAGAATTCAGGCAAAGTAATTGATCCGCGAGACACACACACACAGCTTTGCCGCTCTCAGGTAGCCCCACGAGGAAATGCAAAGCACCTGCATCGAGCTACCTGCAGGGTGCAGCCGTTGTCCCCCTCCCTCCCTCCTAGATCCCCTCCATCTTCATCCCTCATCCGTTTAGTAAATCCGGGGACGCCACGCCGCGCCACGGCGATGCGCTGTCGTTCTATCACAGGATTAGAAGCCTTTTTGTATTTTGCCTGAAATCAACGTGTCACGATCTAGCTTGTTGTCTGGGTTGGCTTTTTTGCTCTCCCCGCTCGCGTGTTTTTGTTTTTGCCTCCTCCACACATACCCATGCATCTCGTCACGCTTCATCCCCTGCTTGACCCTCTGAAGAGCTCGGCTCAATTAGCTAAAACTATTCTTGGCGACAGCATCACTTAACACATGGCTTTTCAGCTGCCGGGGCTTGTGCCCGAATTGCCTAGACGCGCATACACTGCCGAGACGCGTTAGGAGGCATCCGGTACCTATCTACATGAAGAAATCAAGTCCAAATCATCCAGGTCTCGACCTAGACACAGAGTAATACAGTTTAGTTCCGCCAAATTATCCTCTTCCTTTTGTCCGACATTGTTCCTTTTCCCACCCTGTACCAAACATGAGAGACAATAATAGCAAGTAATAACACACCAGAAATCCTTCCCAATCCTTCTAAGACAAGTTGACGGTATAGTAGACATCATATTAGACATCATAACGGCCCGCGATGCCATCAAAGGGTAAAACACCAATCCTTCGTTGTCGTGACACAATTGGTCCGCTCAACACTCAGCAGGGAGCGCACCGCTCATCATAGCAACATCTGACATTTCGTCGGTCTGTTGTTCCTCCGACAAGCCTCTGCTGCCAGCTCCGGCTTCTAGCTCCTCGATGCTCGACAAAGCCTTAGCAAACTTCTCACGCTCTCCTCTGAGAGTCTCCCGTCTCGTCGCTGTGGCCGAGTCTTCCGCCATGAGCCTCTCGTAGACGCTCGTGGAATCATTGCCTCCCAGACCAAGCTTGCGATCGAGGTGATACGGTAGGTGACGTTGGATGTGAGGAATCATGCCGTTGGTGATATGGAGAGCTACAGCGTCCGCGAACCGCAAGGCAGCGAGGCGGTAGTAGCCTCTAACATAAGCCACGACCTCGAGCTCCCTCTCAAATGAATCTGGGCCAAGTTTGGCTAGATCGGCCTCACGTCGCCTGTCGTCCTGTACGCGCTTCTCATCCGTTAGGCTTTCCCAAGGAACCGGGGGTCGCCCATCGCCGTACCCGGCCGCTAGCATTCGCATCTGGTGACGGTATCGTGTCAGAAGAATCTGCTCGTCCTTCTGGTATCGACGGAATGCCTCCTGGTTGACGGTGAACAGGCCGTATGTCTCGAGACGATACACCACTTCAAGCGCACCAAGAGTCTCATGGCGCCGCTCATCAAGGTACTCGGTGAGAATCTTGCGACACTCTTTATAGATGAGACGCTTGTTGAGACGAGCGAACGAGAGCTCCAAGGCTGACTCAAGCATTGTGCTCAGGAGGTTCATAACCTCGTTGAGGAATGCCTTCATGGGTCCATCCCAGGGTTGAATTGCCTCGCGGCACATGTCGTTGTAGACCTCTTCCGTGATGATGTCTGGCACGCCAGCTCTGGTCTTGGCTTTGATCTCATCCCGAACCTGGCGAAGAGTCCTGAACCCTCGTCCGACGCCACTGAACGGAGTGAATGGAGGTGGGAAGGCAGTCCGTCGGGGCCCGGCAGCGGGAGAGAACCGCGGAACGCTCGCTCTCATGTCTTCGGGCTTGATGTGTCCATTTGTCCCGTTCGGCATTTGATCGGTGCGGGCTCGCTTGGAAGGAGTTGTAGGTGGTCCCATGGCTCGTCTTTTGCTAGGTGTATTGGTGTTCGTGATGGTAACAACCGATCCCGCATCGGACTCGTCGTCAGAGATCTCCAGAACCGGGATATCGCTGCTGTCTTTGAGAGTGAACTTTGGCTTCATCTCTAGCAAGCAGTTGCGAAAGTCTTCGGGCAGTGGGACAAAGTGCTTAGAGAATTCGGCAGGCTTCAGCTTGGATCGGGCTTGCTCGCCAAATTCCATGACACTGGTCTGGACCTCGAGTTCAACATTTGATGGCAGTTCTGGTAGCTTGTTTAACTGCTCCACGATACCATTCAGGTGTTGCTTCAAGGTATGTTTGATGTGGGGAAGACTGAAAGGTGTTAGTAATTTCTCAGCCACCATGAATAGGCATCGGTGTGATAACGTACCTCTTTGCGAACTCCTGACCAAGCTTCTCTGAGAGGAACGCCTTCAGTTTCTCGATACCACACCGGTCAGAGAAGGGGTGGAAGGCAGATGGCCATCTGTCGAAGCCGTAATCCACAAAGACGTGCTCTTCCCACCTCTTGAGCTCATCGAGATCCTTTCCCTGTGGGCGAGAGGTGATGAAGTATCCGAGTCCAGTGGTGTGAGCCTCCTCCCTCATGATGGCCAGCCACTGTTCATGATTACCACCCTCTGGGATGAGGTCGGCTTTGGTGAGGACGCCGATGGTGCGATTCAAGGCCCCGAGTCTGCGGATGAGGCCAAAGGTAGATGAATTCTCGGCATCGCTGTTCATAGGCATAGAGCACAAGATGATTGCGGATGGGTGTTGAATGTATTCGCGGGATAGATTCCTCACAACATTGACGAGGTAGTCGTCGCGAGCGTCAGCGGGGTTCTGGAAGATACCTGGCATGTCGTAGAATGAAAGGTCAGGGAGTTCAGGGCCCTTGATCTCGAGGGCGACGATGTTTGGCGAGAACTTGGCAGCTACAGTCTCGGCGGCTCTGTCAATCGGAACCGTGTTTGCGATGACGCCGGAGCCGGGGACAAAGATCTCGTGGCTCTTGTCGTCATTGAGGATGGCGATCTGGGCCCAACGAAGCACCTCCTCGATGTCACTGTGGTCAACCATGGTCTTGAACTCATGCACGTCGGTCGTCGGCAGCTTTCGCCAAGGGAAGAAGGGATCCCGATCAGTGACGTCGTTCTCAGTGATGGGTCGGAAATCCGGAGGGGGTTGGTAAGAGTATTCCTTGCGAAGCCACACGCGGCAGGACGGATCATGGCTTCGTGACACTCGAATGTGCAGCGGGCATCTCGTGCAGGTTCCTTCACTTCGAGGAAGATCAAGGTTGGCGAGACCTGACATGAGACTCGATTTACCGGCAGACTGATCACCAACAAGGACGAGTTCTGGAAGAGGGACATCGTGAGAGACACCAAGTTGCTGAAGCTCACCAAGTGTATCATTACAGGCCTTGAGCTTCTTTCCGATATCCTGGAAGGACGTCTGGAAGAAGCTCCCATCAACAGGGACCTGGCTGGTCGGGCTCTCAGCCGCAGCGTTCGGTCGCATCCTCAGTTCCCGTAGCAAAGGCTCAGGTTCTGTGAGGCGCTCGCTTGGGGTCGCTTTGATGATGGCGATGTTAGAATGATCTTGGGTGAGGGTGATGCAGGGTAAACTTACGGGCATCGGATCTGCCGTGACGATAAAAGGCCTGGTTGGGAGGGATGTGGCCGTTCTCGCTGTAGCTCGAGGTGTTAGAAGGAGTATTGCGCAGATCAAGGTTGACAGTGCCAGACTCTGGAATATATGAAGAATCCGTGGCAGAGTCGGGATCTGGCTTGATGCGGCTCTGTCGAGGTCCTCGGCGCCGTGGTGTTGATGAGTGAGAGTGAGGCATTGTGGTTGCCGAGAAGCTGTAGGTTGCGCGGGAAGACATGAGGTGGATGAATTCACCCTGAGAGGGGAAACGCCCTAAAATTTAGACCGAGGACTCGAGTGAATGAATTGCGCGCTTGTCGAACAAGAGATGATGTCGTTGTTTTTGTGTGTTCGCTGCACTGATGAAAGGAGATGTTGATTCCCGTGCACCTGTGGGTCACAACTGTCGACCCAAGATGATAGAAGTGAGGATATACAGATGAGCGGCACCCGTAAAAACAAGTGATGATAGCAGAAAAATATAGAGATTCTTCCCTCAATCCTCGAGATAATGGGTTATCATGGGCATGAAAGGACAGGTCGAGTTTCACGAGGTTTGCTGCCATGCAGCTCCACGGTTTGCGGTTGGTTGCTTGTGCTTGCTTCTTTCACTGGACGCTACCCGTTGCTCTGGGGCAACACGCTGCCCCGATATTAAATGTTAGAGTCCGCAACGTGTTAACGGCGATGGAGACATCATTTCAAAAGGAAAATGCTCGTTTTTGAGTAGAAGAATTACTGATCATTCACAGATATTTTGAGTGATACATTAATGTCACCATCACCTACCTTTGAGGCTATGCGACACACCCGTCATTCCATGTCCTAACAGGAATTATTGCTGCATGGAGTTGACCTGAAGGATAAAAATGGGGTGGTTGGGTCCCAGGCTGCAGGCAGATAAGGTACGTACCTGCATTGCCCCTGAGCTGAGCAACCTGAGCATCACCAAATAATGAAGCGAGGTGCAAGCCTTAGTCAGCATCCACACCAAAGAAGCCGAATTGACTTGCAACGATCCAATGGGCGTTGAGTACTTCCATGGAGATAACGGCTCACCCCGATCCCCCAAGATCTTGGAATCGGTAGTGGAGTTGGTGGATTCCCGTCAGCTGGGGCGCTCCGTCCCGAGCTCCCGGCGTCTCAAACTATGGCCGACTCCGCGACCCTCCGTACGACTTCATGACTCGGCTGGAATGCTTGTTTAACTCTAACTCAACCCTTGACAATGGAATATGAGGTAGAGGCCCAATCGCCCTCGTCAATTCGGCGTCGTCGCAAGAAGACCTCAAATGCGTGAGTTGCAGAACCCCGGCAACTTCAAGGTTCCCACCAACTGACACCTGCAGGTGTATTGGTTGTCGAAATCGTAAGACCCGATGCTCTGGAAGGAACCCGTGTGAGAGGTGTGTCAGTCGCAAAGAAACATGTGTATTCGAAGAAAAAGAGAGAAAGGCGGCAGTATCTGTTGAGTGAGTGATTTGGTGGCAACGGCCCTTCATTTCTCATGCTCGCAGGTATCTCGACCAGTTACATGCTCGGATCAAGGCACTCGAGACTCAGCTTCAAGCCACACAGAGCTCGCGGACGGAGGGCCAATTATCTATTCCTGATGGTGCCGGAGAAGAAGGATCCCCAGAATCTTCGTTCGAGAACCCCCTCCCCGACCCTGAGATGCCACCACCAACCTCTGTCGCCTCACACATCAGTCAGGACTCAATTCAACCGCAAAATATGCGCCAGAGCTCCGCATCAGAGGACTTAACAAATACTTTGGTCGCCTCGGAGCCCCAGATCAAAGTTCATCGCTACGGACACCCTGGTAAGTCTCGGCTTCGTCCTCCAGACGACCGCAACGCTCACATCCATAGCCTATCTTGGACACAGCTCGACTCTCAGCTTCAGCCGAAACGTACGCAACCTCCTTCAACGATCATCACCCATAGCAGACCCCGGAAGCGTATCTGTAGAGCGCCAGGATATATCCTACACCACAAGTCTACCACCGATCGCGCTCGATCTTGCTAGCATCGCACTACCACGACTCTCGTATGCGGAATACTTGACCAACACCGTGGTGACGCATTTCGGATCGCTCTACTCCCTATTCGAACCAGAAGCTTTTCTTAGAAAATTGAGGGCATTCTATAGCCAACGTGACGAAGGCCAAACTCCCGATGCGACACTGTGGCACATCCAGATGCTTCTTGTCCTGGCGTTTGGCAAGTCCATACTCTCTAGAGAACATTGCGAAAAGGGACCGTCTGGAATGGCCTATTTCACCCACGCGATAGAAGCCATGCCAGACATTCGTCGGCTCTACGAACACCCTTTGCTGTCAATCGAGATCCTCTGTTTGGCGGCTTTGTTCATGCACGCAACTGACTTACTGCAAGAGTCCTATGTCACTGTGAGCTAGACGGCCCCCCTTTTTGTTTATTTGCTCACTTTATTTAGATAGGACAGGCCTTGCGTATGTCTGTCACCAACGTGATGAATAAGCTCTTCCCCGAAGCTTTGCGGCCACCGAATGTCGAGTACCTGCGGAGACTCTGGTGGACGGTATACTGCATCGACAGGAAAAGCGCCGCCATGTTGGGCAGCCCTTCCGTCATGCGCGACGACGATATTTCGATCCCTTTCCCCGATATAAGGGAGGGAGACGACGCTCAGAATGCCTTTGCTATACATGTTAGGATCTCATCCCACTTGGGAAAGATCCTTGACGGTAGGCTCAAGTAATCCTGATCTGATCACTCAGCTCACAGACGACAGTCATTTACGGGATACATGGCGAACCCAAAAATTTCCTTATTGAAGTCAAGGCCATTCTATCACGTCTTGCAGACACCTCCTCTGTGCTCCGGCAACACCTGTGCTTGGACGTTCAGCAATCGAGGGAGTCGGTCAATCGCGAAGCTGCTACATTACATTTATCACTCCACCAGGTTTGTGACGATTGTCAAACTAGGACCACATGCTAAAATCGGGTTTTAGTGCGTCATTCTAACAGTTCGGCCCGTCCTGTTCTCCCTCCTAAAGCCTCTCCTGAACCCCGACACACCCTCATCCAGCAACACGCAGCCTTCGTCTCCCGCCTTCGAGTCTATGCTGAGGATGTGTATCGACTCAGCGATACATATTGTGAAGATCATGTCGCTTCTGAAACATCAAATGATGTGTGGTGAGCATCATGCACCCGTGATCCTGAAGATATGGATCCATGCTAACTTTCCGCAGACATCTTCTTGCCGTACGACATTGACGCCGTCTTTTCAGCAGCCTTTGCTCTGATCTTGGTCGACATCATTAGACCAGCGAATGAGCTCCTCTGGGATCTGCCTCAAGTTATGAGCCTGTTGGATGAATACGTCTCAAGGCACGTCGTCCCAGCACAGGCTTACCGGGCGGATCTCGTGCAGCTCCTCGAGCTTCACAACAAGATACGCGGCCGAGATGGTAGTCACTTCGCAAATACCGGCGACGAAGGAGCTGTTGGACAAAACTCGAAACTTTCTGGATATGCCATCGCTCATCCCGGCCAGTCAGGCGTGTCGCCTGATCCTGTGTGGTCGCGCATCAAGAATGGGGGTGATGGGTTTGTTCAGCCGCACCCAGAAGCCATTCTATCAGTTATCGATGATTTAGATGTCGAGGGGATGGACATTCTTGACACTACTTTGCTGGATGGGGGCTGGATGTGGGAGTTGGACGATCTCTCAACTGATCCATAGGAGCATGCACATTTATTTGTTGACCCCCGTCACCGATGGTTGGAGAATGTATCCGAATCCCACTAAAAGGGCTGGGAGAATAACTAGAGGATCCTACACAACGATTCCCCTGTATATCATTACGGTTTCGGCTCAAGTATCTTGTTACCGGTGCTTTCCTCGGGAACTCTTCTCACTCTCGCCATATAATAGAGTCATCTAGGCGAAACAAGCCGTGCAATGATCGACTGAATCACAGTGACAAGACCCATATCTCTATTGACTATTGTTCCTACCTTCCAGCATCGAGCTTGCTATGTGAGACGTGAAAGGGTACCTGTAAACAGCACCAGTTTGCTCGAGAGTCACGTGTTTGCGCATCAACGAAGCTCCTGTGCATCTCTGATACACAAATCCGATTAACACCTTGCAGCAGCTCATCATCGCCTGCATCTTCTTCTCTTTTTCTTTCCAAGAGAAACCAACAACAACAGCATTCTTCCGCCGCCATGCCTTCTCTGCCTGTGGTTCATATCACGGGGCCTAACGGCGAGCAAGTCCCCGTTTGTCCTTTTCCCTTCCCCGCCGCCGCCGACGAGCTCGTCTCCTTGGAGGAGTGGCTGAAGCACTTTCCTTCTCCTGCTCCCGGGCCCACCAAGGCTGGCGATGGCTTCGGTATGTATTCCTCCGCATTTCCTCAAGGATTATCTCTTCTTGTGATATGAGCTCTGATGGGCTTTGGTAAACTGGATTCTAATACATTATAGACGTTGATAAAGCTACGTTCGATGAGATCTGGGCTTGCGTCGTCGAGAGAAGCAGAAAGGCCTCCCTCGAAGTCGCCGACGCCGACGCCCCCAAGGCCAAGCTGTAAAGAAGATGGGTCGGAACCCGTGAGGACCTAAGGCCGATTTCTATTTGATGGAAAATGGGTGCCGATCTCGAGGCCATATTCAGCCAGCCCTTCTCTTCCACACTCAAGTTCCATAAGGTATGTATGTATATGGCATCATAGATGTGTGCTAGATATCATCTAACAGACCCCTAGCGAAGCCTTGCCGAAAGAAAGAGGAACCAACCTGTAATAGCTACCACTATGGAAACTCGCTACTCTCTAGTGGCTTGACTATCGGCGATGAAAATGTTCTTTAATCAGAATAAAACGTGGCCGCCCTCGCAAGCTCCTCTTTTTCACGATATCTCTACAATACGTTTTGTAGAAGACCCTCAGATCGAACAATCTTTACTTCAAGAAGTCGCTGTGCGACTCCAGTGGTATCAATTCACTCAAAACATGTACGTGTGGCTTCATGTAACTTGCCTTGAAGGTGGTTCACACGACACTCACCATTTGTGTCCCCGTAGTATTGCATGATGCCTCCCAGAACTATAAAATGATATCTTGAATTGGATTGTTTGTGATAGATCGTCATGGCGTGGTGATTCAACATAGTTCCCACGCTGCTCGAACTGTCAATTTCAGGAGTGGTCTCGCAAAAGAACAAGAGTGCCTGTTCATGAGTAGCAGAGGACAATAGAGCACAGACAAAGTTCTGATAACTTCCGTGGTACATTCTAGGTATAGCTACCCAAAAGTCGCACAGCAATTTTAGAAGAATAAGGCAGTTGAAGGGAATATTAAGAAAGAATTATAAGAAAAATAAAAAGAGCAATAACTAACATCTTAGCGTCATACTTCCATTACTTCTATTTTAGAATACTCTCTTAAAAATTAGGTATGCTAGTGATAGACTCGAAACAAGTGCCTCAGTGAGACGTTGATATAAACTGCACCGACTCATGCTTCTGTCCTCAAACTTACCTTGAATAACTCTAACCCAAACACTGGTATCGCCTAATAACCTCGCCCATAAACAACTCCTCGCGGAACATGACTATTCTATACATCGCACATCTCTCATCGCAACATCAAACACCTCACATGCCCCCCCAACTGCCCGTCCCACCACTCATCGCTGGTTTGCTCAGTAGCTTCAGCGTCTCATCCCAATTCTTCCAGTCAATATCCTCCACCTCGCCGAGTTCCATGCTCAGATCCATGCCTTGTGTCACTGACGATAAGCCATCGGGGTTTAGCGCTCCGTGTTGGAACAGATCGTCTATGTCGCCGAGATCGCCGGTGTGGTGGTGTTGAAAGTCATCTTGTCCTGGCCATGGAGAGAGGTGATTATCCGGGTACTGCTGAGGACCATGATCGTGATATGTTGAAGTTTCCGCGCCGGATACAGCTGGTGATGCGATGCTTGACATGCTTCCGAGACTGCCCCCGCCTGGGAAGAGACCCCCCGGGTTGGAAGCCTCCATGGTACCTCCTTCAAAGTAAACTGCTATGCCTGGATTGCCCGAGTGAACGTTTTGCCATGCTTGATTGAGATTGGCGTCGGATAACGTATGACTTGTCGCCTCGGTATTCTGTTTGGGTAGCTCTGGTTCTTGTACCTGTACAGCCCTTGGTTGAGGGTTGGGTTGAGGACCAGGGCCTCCCTGCGCTTGTTCTTGCATGATGCTCGTAGGATACTCCGAGTTATAAGCAAAATCTCCTGATCGGAAAAGCTTTCGCCATCGAAGTCTCAGCTCTGACATGCGAGTCTCCATGCCTGGAGCTGGACCAATGCGCTCGAGCACTGGCTTCAACCGATCCTCAATGTCGAGCTTTCTTGCAGCGGCAGGATCAGCGCGCAATCGTATCATTTCGGCCTCGCGGTGCTTCTTGGCCTTGGCGTAAAGTCTTTTGATGGGCATCCATGCCGCTGTGTGCTCTGCATTGTCGCTGCCCTCAATAGGATGGTCGTACTGCAAGATCTGGGCAGCCTCCCAGGCTCGTTCTGACGTGACACTCCAAGGCCGTCTTGACAGCTCGAGAAGCATGTAGGCGATAGCATGCCATTGTCTGTAGGATTGGAAGAGCCAACGCCATTGCCGACATCGCGGGTCGACGTTGAGGATGTGGTTGTACTCGACAATCTCAATCGTCGACATCCAAAGCCGGCTTCGAATCTCCTGCGACGCTTCAGGTCCAGTACCTGGGAACAGTACAGGCTGGTAAATGATGAGACCGATCTTTGCCATGATGACTCTCGAAATGAGAGAGGCCATCCAAAAGACAGGATCCTCGTCCATGACGACGTGCTTCAGGAATTTGTCCTCCATACGATCGTAGACTTCGACAAGCATTCGCTCACGGTCCTCGAGGCTCTTTTCGACGTTCTTGGGATCAACTGGTCGCATTTGTGTCATTGCTGTGAACAGGCGACGAGAAAGAGCGATAATCTCATATCTGACGAGACAGATTGCTGTGTCGGTCCGACCCTGGCGAGGCGTGGGCATCTCGGTGAAAGACGGATCGATATCGGTGTCGTTAATGTTGGAAGGCAACTGCGTGTCAAAAATTCTTGTCGTTAACAATAAGATCAGACCCCATCTCTTCAGCAGAACGAAGATCAATTGCCACAACAGCCCACCAAAGCCGACGCCGCATCTCGACCTCAAAAAGGCGGGAGACCAAGCTGCTGACCGTCGCGGTGAAGACCAAGGGCCTGGGCCATGCGAACGCAAAGGCTGGTAAGGGTCCAGCATAAACGACTATCATCGTGACACTTGACGACGGTGAGAAAGATGGCAAATGCCTGGAGGACAGCCATGTCGGACGTGGTGAGGAGGTTGGCTTTTGCGAGGGCTTGCTCGAGGGCGAAGCGGAACTGGGCGATGTAGTGGGACTTGGATGCTCCGAGGTTGGTTTGGGCCTAGGATGTGAGTGAGATTGAATTGGCTATTGTTGGAAGTGAGTTCTTACCTCGTCGGATTCCATTGAGACGACGGCTGAGTAGTAGATGGCAAAGACGAGAGCTTCATCGCCAGGACGAAGGTCATGCTCTCCGCGTCTCACTTTGGTCATGAGCCTGCTCATAGTTGGAATGTGCAATACCTTGACCAATGGCTCAATATTCTCAAGGTAAATCTGCCAGAGAAAGGATGTCTGCGCTGGTAGAGGATGAAGAGCTGCCAAGTCGACATCTGCAGACCGATAACCCAAGAGAAAGCTGTGATGATCAGAATCGGCTGCGAGATTTTGCGGAGGCGATTGCTCTGGTGTTGTGTCGTCTTGAAAATCGTCGAGGTCATCTACAGCCTCCATCTCATTGCGGATCTCGTCAAGCTGTCGCCGTTAGCAGTGCTCATATCCATCGCGGGCTCGCTTATCGTACCTCATCATTCAGCTTGGCAAAGAACCCGCTGTTAACATATCGTGCAGTCGGTTCTCCATCGTGAAGGATCAATCGACCAAGCTGCTTGTTCAAATTTGTGAAATTGCGACTCTCCGTCTCTCGCTTGACTTCATCGGCTGTCTCTTTCACAATGTCGGATTGAGGGCTAGTATGATCTTGTGCCTTGGGCGATTCTGCATCATACGCGCCTACGCTATTACTACCGCTCAGTTCTTGGACGAGGCCTTCGAGTTTCCGTAGACGCTTGATGAGATCGGCCTCTCGTTCTGTGGGCACAGCCTTGGGTGGCACATTGGGCCTTGTCGAACGCGGCGCGCGACCTGGCGCAGGATACATGCAATCGCTCTGCGCGCGACGACAGTTACTGCATGGCATCATCTTATCGCAACGGACCCTACGTCGGCGACAAGTAACGCAGCTCCTCGGGTTCAACAGCGGGGCACCCGAAGCCGTGAGAGCGACGGGGCGGTCAAACGGGATGGTAGCCACGCCGTTCTGGCGCGGCGGCATGGGAGCGCCGGAGGAAGCGGCATTGGAGGACTCGTTATCGGGCGACGCCGAGGATTGCGGATGCGGGATTGAAGCCATCGCGAAGCCTGTCGTTTGCGGTGAGTGTTGTGCGGTCAAGCGTTTAGGTTCCCGCTCGCTTGACTGAACCGAAGAGTCGGGCGCCTGGGTGGAGGCTTATTAATGACAAGGATACTGCGAAGCTGTTGGAGTCTTAGCAGGATCTGCAACAGGATTTCCCGTCATTGTCGTCGTATTCAATCAGCACTAGCAACGGGGCTTGGCTTCCCTTTGTCATCTGCAGTCAGCCTTGTTGGCCAACAATCTCTGACCTGGCCCGCTAAGCTGCTACCCTGCTGAAACGATGGAGAATCAGCCTTAATCCAAGAGATGACGACTGATGCTCTGTGCGTTGCAATTGCCGGGGGCTGATGCCTCGTTGGTCTAAAAAAAATGCTGCTGACCTGCCACAATCTGCTGGGATTTGATCCTACAGATGGGGTCTCCACCTTGATCCTAGAAATGAAACTATTCCCAACTTTGACAATAAGGTTGTCTCGATTCTGACCACCTCTGCGAGATCAATGGCCCACATCTAAAGATTAGAAAAGACAGGGGACTTATTGTCTCAATATGACCTAAGATTATACTTTCCTATTCTACTTACTACCTATCTAAAGAGTTTAGGAAGAAAAGTGGATTTTAGTAGTAAAATAAACTTTCCTTCGATTGACAACTTGAGTCTATCCCAACGTCCGAGCCACAATCCTTTGTGCAACAGTCAATGGCAACATTTTGCAGCCTCTAGCCAATGAGGCCAACCGTTTCAACCCTTGAGCGTAATACAATGCTGACCATGTATGCCTCGTCGTCCTATTGGTTGTGTGACTGCACCAAGACACAGTCCGCCAAGGCGCTGATTTCATGTACCGCTAACACACGAGACAAACAAGAGATTCCAACAAGAGCTTACCTCTCATAAACTCAAGCACGTGAAATCCAAAAGAGGAAAAGTTGTGATAACTCATCCAATTGCCTCTTCGAAAGTTGGTTCCAACTAATTGATCGGGCTGTAGGTTTGCAGCGAATTCTCATTGTCTGTCAGCTGTTGCGGGCAGGAGTGACCCACGGTGTGCCGGGTATTTGAGGCGACTTTTGGCACTGTACAAACCTCTCGTCTGCATCATCATTACAACCAACCAATTCACTCTTTTCCCAGCCGACCATGCGCTCTGATGGGTACTCCGATTTAGTTGTGTTATAGCTGTGTTATCCCTGTTGAGTTGCTCCGAGCCCCCCCCCCCTGGCCCCGTGCAGCCTTTTGACTAAGATGGGTACTCCGAGGCCTTTTATGCAGCCTGATTATCTGCGCCACTCGGTGTACCGAAGCTGCCTTGTTGGGTGGGCAGATCAGGCTCTGGAAGATGAATTCTCAGCTGCCCCCGCAGATGCGAGGTTCGTTTCCTTCCCTTCCGTCAACCCTCTCCTGTGGATGGGATCGCAAGCCGTCTGCTGCAAGGGCAGCATTTGAACAACTGCTTCGAAAAAGCCTCCCAAAAACCTTGTCGATGGGCGACCCCTTGTCCGTTGCCGGCAGTGCCGTCGGCATCATCTCTCTGGGCATTCAGGTCTGTCAAGGACTCGTTCAATATGCTGACGCAGTCCGAGGGCAGCAGCGGGACGCGGACGATGGTATGGACGACGTTCGGTCATTGCTCGCCGTTTTCAAGTCACTCGAACAAACAATCGCTCGGATCGAAATCGACAGTCCGGAGAATGCCAAGTCGCTCCTCGAACACCTTCAGCAGGCTGAAGCGAAACTCCAAAGTCTGGAGGAAGTGTTGGCGGAGGTCGGCATCCCGGTCAACACCCCTAGCAGCATCAAGGGGAAGATGAAGGAAACATATCGGGCAGCGATCTATCCCCTGAAGAAAAGCAAGCTCGAGGGTGCTCGCCGGAATGTCCAATCCGTGCTGGGCATCCTCACAACCGCTATGCAGACGGTGGATCTGTAAGTTTGTTCTGTCTCTTGAATTGCAAAGCGTAAGCTGACCGGAGCTTTGAAGAGACCTGGGAGTCTCACAGTCAGATGCTTTGAAGGCTCTCCAAGCGAGTACCACTTCCAGCGCAGGCGAGCTGAAGGCTGCCATTGAAGTCAACTCAACGAAACTCGAAAGCCTCCAAGCCACATATCGAGGAGACGTTTCCGATGTCAACAAGAGCCTCATATCAGCCAGAACAGAGGTTCAGGCGTTTTCGACCCGTTCATCCAGCCAATTAGATTCCATCGGCAGTGATGCCAGGGAAAGTCTTGAAAATACTCAGCTCATTGTTCGAATGATCAGGGATCTTAGCCTTCAGATTAACGCCACTTCAACAACCTCTAGGGGTATAGGGTCTCACAACCAGGTTAGGGGCTTGATCACTTGCCAAACAGCACAAGTTAACCTCCAGGTACTAGAATGTCCGATTCATGGCGACGCTAGGCTCACGAGTTCCTCCAAGCTCTCTCAAGCAAGCTTGTGACTTGTACGCGACTGACGCCGATCTGATTCCCGAGTCCTCTAAGGGCATCAGCGAACTTCCGCAACCTCGCCGCCGTCGAAGGTATTGCAGGTGTCCCCCACGACCTAAAAGGAGAAATGATTCTCTTTCTGGATTTAGTCGGGGAGCCTATCTTGAACATACCACTGTCTCGGAGCACGATGTCGGCTGTCCCTTTGCAAAATTCGCCTGCCAGAGCTCGATAACGAAAGCTGGAGCGCGATTTCGTCTTCAGCTTCGAAATATGTTCTCAGCCCTTGTCGACGTCAGTATCTGTTTGAAAACCGGCGCCGGGGGTGTTAGTCTGAGTCCATTCTTGAGATACGTGCACATCCGCGATGACAAAGGCCCCGTGTTGCGGCTCATACTAGACTTCTTCTCTACAGAGACTAGTTCCTTTTTCGGTGGACAGCAAGAGAGCATGTTGGATAGGCTCCGGCACATGAGAAGGCAGATCACAGCGTGTTTCGAGCAGGGCATAGCATCGCCGCACGATATCACGACGGATTTTTACGGCCAGAGCTGGATGGTAAGTTTAGTGGAATTGTGTGTCCTATTTTACACGACCCAGTGCTTTCTCTTGCTCTCATCACAAATACATCCGATCTTCCTCTAACTTAGCTTCATCCTCACTTGGTCTATATGCATAGATGCTGGTGAAAGAGGTCCTTGAGAAAGTGAAGGCATGGACTACTGACCGTCTCATAGTGGCTCATGAACATTGTTCCAACACTCTACAAATTGGATAGATATGAGGAAGAGGCCTTGGGGTTTGCACTCGACACGGTGCAGTGGCTTGCTGATGCAAGTTCCCCAGAGATGGCTGGAGACATTGCCCACGACCTGCAAGTCAAATCTTCGTCCACATGCCGTCAGACCCAAGTTTTAACAGATTGATTTAAAGCATCTTGAACCCATTTTTATGGTGGGGAAATTCGCTACTCAAGTTACCGGATGATTACCAAAGAAATGCAATGGTGCTTGACTTTTTCAGGCGCTTTCTGGATATCATTGAGCCTGATAATGAATGTCTCATTGAGGCGATCCTTGCTCTAAATCCCGCCTTGGACTATATCTTCCCGCTACTGCAGAGTCATTTACCATGTAAGTTGGGGGACTCTATCTAGGCCACCAGCACTCTTTCGCTCACTGCTCAAGCACTGGATATGTCCCCGATGGCCTGGGCAATTCTCTCTAGGTCTATGTCCGATCTTGAATACCAGCTCAAACTCGCCCCTACTTCGGTGCTTGAGAGAACATACGGCTACACGACGCTCCAACTCGCCAGCGCTTGGCCGCAGGGCTTCATGAGGCTTATTCAAACCGATGCAAGGGCGCTCCTCCATGAACCGATGCCATTCAGAAGAAATCTGCTCGCTCCGCATCCTATTTCTGACTTTAATGTGTCCTGGCATCCCCCCACTTTTGAAACTCTGCTTGACGCAGGACACACATTGTTTCCGGACAACGAGTACTTCACTTTGGGACGACTTCTTAAGAGATGTACAGACACAACTGCACAAATCATAGCCAAGTATCTCTCCCAAAGGCTCCGACGGCTGTCTAAACTGGCAGCGCAGTTTGGAATTACTTCGAACTACGATTCTTCGATTCCAGATTTTGTCACGGCAGCCCGCTGGTGCCTCTCTATTGAGGAATTGGGCGAGTCTGTTGATCCATCCATACGAGTGCCCATGAGCGACGACATGGTTACTACCATCTACCACTTTCGTTATATGCCACTCAGATTCTTTCCCATATTTTACGCGCATGGATTTATCCACGTCAACGCATGCGATCACCGGGGGCTGCCCCCTTTCTTCGTAAGGGATAAATTCTTTTGGTATGAGGAAGAGTACTTTCTTTCCCAGCGCGTGCCAAATGACTACCTGGAGGTATTCCATAACTTACCATGGCTCTGGAAACATGGATTATTGAGCCAGAAGCCCCATGATCCTCTAGGACTAGGACTCAACATTGATGCAACCAGTGCCCACCACGTCGCTACTGACATAGGGTCAGGCTTTTACCTCAACCTTGGTGATCAGCAAGATGTAGATCATTATTTATCTCTAGTCGCAGATCTTCTGTGGCAATTTTCCAGGGATTCATATGGAGACCTCGACAAGTGCGTTTGCTGGTGCAACTCTGACGGTGACGGCTGCTCGCCGATCAAGCTCCTGTACAAGTCCCTTGCACACCCGACACAGCGTCATTGTGGCATCCATGTGTATACGCGAGATGAATTTCAAGCCGCAAGCATCACGAGGCTCCTTTTCGACTTTGACATATTTGAGATCGCAACAGCAACTCCGACAGCGGGTGTCGAACAGCAGCGAGAAAGAGACAAGACGACAAATGCGCAGCCTTCAACGCGGGCCTTGGAGCTTGTCCGCCTCTTGACATTTGAAGCCCTCGAGATGACGCACACTTGTTGCATGCTTGAGGAGTTGGCAGAGATCCATAACGACTTCAGAGTTATTCTGAACTGCAACCCCAACACCGTCAGAGACATTCGACAATCCGAGGGAGAACAAAGGAACGCGGTGCAACTCGATACCCTGATGAAGGATTTCACCAATGTCATGCAGCAGGATTATCAGGCAAAGACTCTACTTGATTTCATATTCAGCTACTGGAAAACTCGAATCAAAGGTCTTTATGCTGTGCGAGAAGATGAGGTTCAGAAGATGCAACAGCACGTCAACAACGTGCGTACTGGTAAGTGCAATCATCCTATTCCGTACCGTCTGAGGATGAAATAGTCTTATCATGCCTAGGAATCTGGCCCAGGCCACTACGAAGACTGCTCTGGCCTCGTTCATGGGGGTATTCGGAAGATGCAGATTCTACATCAGTTTACGAAGAGACGGGTTCAGATGAAGATGAGAAAGATGGTGAGCACCAAAAAAGGGAAGATCGTGATTAAGGCGAGAAAGAGATCACAGATTGTGTTTGAAACAGCCCTAAGCTCGGAGACCAGTTCCCGCAACATTTTGAAAGACAAAGGAATTTGGCTTAACTTGTTTTCAACGGAGATAGAGACCTCGTGGCCATGAGTGAAACAGACCAAACTGTCATCGAATATAAAAATGGCTGACCTGGTGTTATTCGATAGCTTATCTCTCCTGTCTCTATGCAAGGACGAGCATGTTAGAAGTTACTATTTCTATCTTTTCACACCGTGTCAGGTGCGGCAGGAAAGAAGACGGGCTTTAAACGGAATGATATCGTGAGACCAAGAGGTGAAATTCTATCACTTGCCAGGAGGCTCACGAACCGCTGGGACGTACTGTAACAAGGCAGAACGTCAGCAACATCCATTTTGTAGAATAGACTCTAAACTAGACTCACTGGCAGAATCTGGACCTTTTCAAGGTCCCACACACCGCTGGTGGCGTATACATCATCCTCGATGATTGTGCGCACCTCGTCGATGCTCTCGGCGGAATAGACGACAACACTCCCTTTGAATAGAGCCGGCTCTCCATCAACAGGGTGCTTTTCGAAAATAGCGCCTACCAAAGCCGATTAGATGATAACTATTATAGTTTTCAGTCACTCACCGCCCGCTGGTAGTGTCCCGGAAGCGATCAATGGCTTGATGCCCTCATAATGCGTCCTTCAAGGCGTCTTGTCAATCATGATACTATAAGAGGCCCAAGAGACTTACGCTTTCACCCTCTTTCTGATTTCCAAAACATTAGGCTTATCAGGCATTATCGCAAGCCATTCTTTCTTCGCTCCACCTGTTGCCATGGTGCGTTGTGCTTGGTGAAGGATGGAGAGGCCGAGTCTCGATGCCGAGGAGGGTCGGGCGAGTGAACGGAAGATAGAGGCCGACATGACGAGCTAAATGATGATTCTATGAGATACTCGACCGTCCCAGAACAACCATAATATTCTGGCTTTATGTATTTCAGTCTATTATGCTCTGGAACTAGCTTCCGTCCCCCTCCGGTTCGGGAGCGGGATGCCGTTCCGGCGGTACGTACCGAACGGAGCGAGGTTCCGGACCTCACTTCAAAAACGCCGCGATAACCACGGGAGTGTTTCCCAATTATCTCATGTAGGCTTTACTCACTTCAAAGTACCAAAACCCCTCTTCTTCATTCATCATGTCTCTCTGCTGCTCTTCCCTTCGCATTGGAGGGTCTATTTCCATCTTACGCCCTCAGACCGCAAGACTAATAAGTCTCCATGTCCAAGGCCAGCCCAGAACGCATCCTCGCCGAACATTCTCCTCTTCAATGCCGCTTCGGGACATCATACAGCCGGTCTTTAGTCCCGAAGCTGTTCATCGTAAGTACCTCTCATTGCTCCAACAACCCGGGCCTAATGCCTCTCGTCAGCAATCGGACCCTACTCCCAAGCCATCAAGGCCAATGGCTTTGTCTTTCTTTCCGGTCAACTCCCAGCCGATCCGCAAGGCAAATTGACCGAAGGTACCGCCGCTGAGAAGGCGCACAAGATGTGCCAGAATGCCAAGACAGTCCTAGAGGCAGCCGGTTCTAGCCTAGACAAGGTCGTCAAGGTCACGGTAAGTGCTTGACCCTAGCAATGATGTGCCTTGCTAACAAGATACAAGATCTATTTTTCGCAACATGGATGATTTCAGGGAGGTTAATGAGGTGTATGCCGAGTATTTCCCTCACAAGCCAGCTCGGAGCGCTAGCGAGGCAACAAAGCTGCCACTCGGTGCAAGCTTGGAGATGGATATTATTGCTGTACAGTAGATATTTGACAGAGTAATAGATACTTGGAAAGCCACTTTTGCTATTTGCCATACTGTCCACCGAAGATAACTGCCTCTATTAGATAAAAAGTTTCTTTTATTGTTATTTCAATAACGTGTCCGTCGTGCATAAGATCCAAGAACACAATAACAAGCATATGACAAGGCTTTACTGCCATATGTTCATTATTGTGTTCTTTGATCTTGTGCACAGCGGAGACGCCATTGAGGTAACAAATTAACAATCCTGCAAGACTTCCAAAGCCTTCTTTCTCATGAAAGCCATACAAGTTCAAATGATTCAAAGGCAAGTCTTACAGGCAAGATAGCATCTTTCCTCTCCCATAAGAAGGATAACGGCCTTCCATTTATCCTCTCCTGGAAAGATGAAGGGTGGCATCTTGCCTGCGAGGCTCATCTTTCCATCGTTTGGCCATGTATAACTGCCGCGATGAGAAGGCTCGCTCTCTCCAAGAGGAATGAACTGGACCAATCAACCAAAACAAGCAACTTGGCCCCTTTTCCTTACCATCGACCCTCTCGTCATCTTCTTCCGAGCCAAAATGGCTTTCACCACAGCAACCAGGGACCGATGCCGTTTTCCTGAGCTGTGATGTTGTTTTTCCTGAGAGCGATTGAGGGCCGTCGTTCAACAGGAAGAAAACCCGGTGGTATGATTTCGGAGGACATATGGAGGATCTTCGATACAGAGTTGTTCTCGTTGTCTTCACTGGGTTCAAGTTGCCTAGAAGAATTCATCAACAGCACACGAGCGGAGAAGGGAAGTGAACTAGGAAAGCTTCAGTCTCATCACCATGAAATGAATGATTCATTGAAAATGATGACGGTGGTGCTTAATTCTCGAGCCGAGTTATACACCGCTTCTCGCTCTGTAAAGGTTCACCCTCATGTCGAAACATCGTTCCCTGGTACGATGACAGTGGAGTCGATTGCGGAGCCGACGGGCGGGAGCGAGCACGGATCCCTGCTAGAGAGTGGAGGTTTTTTCGGCAGTTCAAGATGGAGAGGACCCGTTCTCGACGACATGGCGTGTTAAGTCGTGAATTACAGGTTATAAACTTGATATGAAAGGCCCGATTGGGTGCTTGGAAAAGATTGGTGTCGTATCTTGGCTGAGGGGGATAGGCCGTGCAGGCGAGACACTCCAGGCGGTCGCTAATCATCATCCTTTGCACCATCAAACGTTCAGGATAATTTCTTCCTAAGAGGAGACAACTATAAACAGGAATGAGTGCGAATATATTCTCATAGTAGCTATATGCTCTTTAAATCGTACGACAAGGATAGCTCATACTAATCCTCATAAATTTGTCACTTCTTTACTTCGGTACCTCAGACAAAACGCCCCCTCACTGCAACCCAGCCTCTTCTCTCTTCCCCCTCGACAAAACACACCCAATTCCCTCGGTTAGACACTAAATGCTACCCTGATCAGTCGATTCACCTCCGCATTTCGGGACATCCAGGATGCAAGGGAGCGTTCCTCCTCCAGTCAGAAGCCGACCTCAGCATCCAGGGGTAGCAGCACACCCCGCGGGAGACTGCCGTCTGGGGGGAAATCCGGGGTTGAGTGAGACAGGGTCCATGTACTCTTTATGTATCTCTACTGTATCTTGGCTACCTCTCTGCTTCTCCAAATACCATTTAGTGACCTCTTGCGAAACCTTGATAATCTCACTCAAACGCCTCGCATACGCATCCATGACGCCATGAAATTTCCCGCCTTTCACACTTCCTTTAAAGACCAAACATCCCCCCCCAACCTCCTCAACAGATCCTCCTTCTGCGGGGTCGAAAAGCTCACAAACACTCAAACCTCAATTGAACAGCTCCAACATCATGTCAGCCCTCGGAAGTCGCGTCGTCGCTCGATCTGTGGTCGCTCTTCGACCTCTCCCCGCAGTGCAACGCGGTCTCCGCACATCGAGCGCCTTTCGTCAGGCTGACCCGCATCCTTACGAGGCAAAGGAACCGAAGCCCAGAGGCGACCAGTAAGCCTAGGCCTCAATCCATCGAAGACATTATCAGCTAATTGACAATCTCTAGAAACAAGTTGCTTGCCCTTGGTGCTGTAGCTGTCGGAGTCGGCTTCTGGTGGTTCTACCGAGGAGGAAAGCCAACACCCGCGACCGAATCATCAGGCGAAAAGGCTGCGAGCAAGTAGAGGCGATACAATTCCTGCGAGACTCTGCGACTCGATGATTGCATATCACGTACACGGTCGAAGCATTGAGATAAGCGACAGCAACATGGGAAAAAGTAGTCTATTTACTCATGGTCCCGAAAAGAGGACTCGATAGTTTGCGAAATTGAAACTCGGGCTATTCCGACTGAATCCTTTTGTCTCGTTGACCTACTTCTCGGTGATAAGGGGCCGGGCTGTGTTGTGTTGTCCTAGGTGCTCAAGATTCCAGATGTCATCCCGACTAAAATCATATCAATAGACTACTCACGATTCTTTCGACATTGGCAGAGCATATACCGAGGAATATTCCGGTTAATTTCAGCCATCATATCATCAGAAATACCTATATTGACTATAAAACCCTATTCCAGTCTATCAGTGATTTCAAATACTCTCCAGCCACGTCCTGGCAACCGCGCGTCTCTTTGGAAAAGGGACAGCAATAGACAGACGATCGCTCTAGTTCTCCTCATGAAAAGCTTACATCTAGAGTTTCCACGCCTGAGACGACTATTTGACTCACCCCTCTACCAATGAAACAAGACTCGTGTGTTGAGAACCCGACTTCAAGACCCAAAATGAACTCGCTATATTACTAGAGCCTTCTATCAAGGTGCTTTGTTCAACCTTCATTTATGCCAAGGGTGCTTCATTATGGACAGGATAATATCCAAATGCGCATGCTTGCTTGCTAGCCAAATTTGTAAAGCTATGCGCCAGGCCTAATCCGACACCATCGGCGTTGTTCCGCATCGAAATTTCCCGAGAGGTCGGCTTCACCCGACTGGCGCTATTTTCTCTCGGCCGGCTCGACCCGATGTTTCCTGAACGGCTCCCCCTTTTAAGAACGATGTGCTTATTAACCAGGTGTGTCTATGTGACAGTGTATAAGATGAAGAAGCTAGCTAGGCTGGCTATTACTCGGACAGCCTCAACCAAGCCACTCTCACTCATCATGGGCAGCCTCGACAGCATGAATTCTCAAGACGGAAACTTCAGCCTTCCACCAGGCTCATGGGACACCCATGTCCATGTCTTTGACTCCTCAATCGGTCAATTCTCATTGTCTAGAGTCTACACCCCAGCTCAGGCAAAGCTGACCGAGTTGGTTGACTATATCAGTGGGCTCAGCCAAGACCGAAGACCTGTAAACATGGTCCTAGTCCAGCCTTCGCCATACGACGTCGACAATTCCGTCATGCTAGCATCTCTACAGCATCTCCGGGATTCAAAATGCTGCACTGCGAGGGGGATCGCGGTAGTAGACCTTGATAAAATTACCGACAAGGAGTTGTGGCGGATGCATACACTGGGCATTCGCGGTCTACGACTAAATGTGAAGGCCGATGGGCGGAGCGTTGATGTTGATGCTCTACGGGAAACGATTCAGGCTGCCACAGCTCGTATTAGATACTTTCCGGGATGGAAACTCCAGTTGTTCTGCTCTGCTTCAATGTGGGACGGTAAGGGGCATCAATTCTGCATAGGTACTAGTAGTATCTCGACTGACAGTGAGCAGAACTTTACGATACCATCTTGACCCTCCCAGTCCAGGTCATTGCCGACCACATGGGAGGACTCCTTGGATCATCCAAGCTCCCAAGAGATGACCCTGGTAAACATGATCCAAGGCTTCAAAAGGGCTACAAGTCCGTGGTCCGCCTTGCAGAACAATCCAAGGTCTTGATCAAGATCTCGGGACTTTACAGGCTCTCCGCCCAGACAGACTCCGGGCTTAGTGACCTTGAGCCCTTGATTCGAGATCTGGCATCTCGGGTGCCTGACAGCCTCATCTGGGCTAGCGATTGGCCGCACACTGGTGAGGGTGCCGATCGGTTGGACAGGAACCTCGGCCGAGTCGAAAAGTTTCGTCATGTTGACAATCGATTGTTGTTGGCTAATGTTCGAAGATGGGTAGGAGAGGAGGAAACGTGGAACAAGATGATGATACACACGCCGAACAAGGTCTATTTGTAACCTAGACTTGTTAGCATTGGAATTCGGACTCATTAACTACTACTGCCTTGGCTTGTATTTATGCACAAGTTAAATTGATATTCTAACCTTTGAGGCCCCTCTTGATGTGAATGGTGTTGAGATAGAATAGGGACAGCCCGGTTGTGTAGATAGGCAGCGTATTGTGTTCTTATGGTTGAAGCCCGGTCTTTGATTGGATAACTGATGCTTTACCTAGGAAGGCATCTTCCCTCCGTTCATGTCATTATCATCCAACACTCGCATGTGCTAAGGTATAGGTAAATCAGAGCTCAATAATCATTGTTATAGTTAAATGCACAACCTAATGACGGAGAAAGCGAATATCAACGCTGCCAACATCCAGTCTTGTCCCGAAAGTGGGTGATGGATGCTTCAACCTAGTCAACCACTCCAAGTCCGATTCCGATCCCCTCTAGCCCGATATCAACGTCCCTCAACATGCTCCATACTTTCGTGCTTCTCCATTGACTTCTTGCTATCATGTTCAAGATCTGTTCCGTTGACTGGTGTCTTTGTCGAGTGCCTCATCTTATGCATGGGCCTGTCAAAGATGGCATCCATCTCATCCAAGCTGAGGTTGCTCGTTTCAGGAACGAAGAACAAGGTATAGATAAATGCAACAATGCACCAAGCAACAAAGAAGAGGAAAGCCCCCCAAACATCCATGCTCGAAATGATGCTCGGTGTGGCCTTGGTGATGGCAAAGTAAAACATCCAGTGGAAGGACTGAGAAAGAGCACCGCCAAACGAACGGATACGGTTCGGCCAGAGTTCAGCACCGAATAGGTAAGGCAGGGTGTACAATCCGACAGCCCAGCCAAAAGCGTGGATGTAGATGATTCCAATCGCGGCGTCAGAGGCTCCAGAGGGCACTGATTCGGGGTCTTTGGTGAAGTACTTGAGATAGCCACTCAGGTAGGCGTGGCACATGGCTTGGACGGTGATACCAAGCATAAGTGACTTGCGTCTGCCCAGCACGTCAACAAAGACAAGCGAGGCTATCACGCAACACACAAGCTTTGCGACTGCATATAGACCGGTCGAGTACACTTTGACGTCGGTTCCAGTCACGCCAATGAGCGTGAACACGGTCGGTAGGTAGTTGGTAACCGAGTTCGCCCCGGAGAACTGTGCCAGGATGTAGGCGATGATGGTCAGCTGCACCCGGCGGAGGTTGGAGCGAACGGAAAAGGTTTCCTTCATGACGGAGAGATACCCTCCCTCGCCAAACTGCCTATTCTCATCATCAATATGGGAGCTAATCTCGGCGTACTCCTCCTGGAGGTATGGATGGTCAACAGGAAGACCACGCAGTGTGACAAGCGCCTCCAGGGCTTCTTGAGGTCGGCCTCTGATGGTGAGCCATCTCGGCGACTCGACCGAGAAGAAAGATGACACTATTGCGATAGCTGGGACAAAAAGTCTGCACAAACCACGGAATCTGATACTGGAGATGCTTGGCAGGTGAGATATGCATGTTGGAGCCAAAGACGGTGAAGATGCCGACAGTCTGGCCACTAAGCATGGCAATGTTGAACCACAAGGTCATGAGGCCACGGATGGACTTTGGAGCCATCTCAGCAATAGCCATCGGGCCTACAACAGTACAAGCGCCGATCCCAAGGCCCGCTACGATGCGTCCCAGGTATAGAACGGCATGGTTTCCGTACGAGAGGCAAGAGATGAGAGATCCGATTGCGTAAATGGTCTGATACAGGCGGGCGGACCAAAGACGGCCGATGCGATCGTTGAGGAAAAAGGATAGAAAGGCTCCAACTCCTGCTCCGACGTTGACGAGGGATACAATGTTGGAGATGGTTGCCCTGTTTGTTTTTGGCGTCGAGGCCGTATTCCCTCTTGAATGAGCCAAGTTCAGTGATGGAGGCAGCAGATCCTTCATCCCAACCTAAGTATCATGACAGTTAGGACCGGACACACAAAAAAGGCGGCGAGTGTTAAAGGAGCTAACTAACCTTTTGGGCAGCCAGCGAGAGCGAAGCTGATGCAGGTGGCAAACAAGTGCCAGTTAAAGATGCCCGACGGCAGAGATTTAACTCCACGTACATACTTGGCAAGAGACGAATCCCTAAAGACACGCATGTTTGTTGGCCACGTGGAAAGAAATTTATTTTGAGAAATACCAGGAGGGAGGATTAATTGATAAAGCTGAGTGTTGGGGGTGTGAAGAAACGACGGAAAGGACCTGGATTCATTCATTCTCTTAAATCCTCGACTGAGTCGCGTACCCAAGGAAGGCCACTCTACCCCAGACTACCCCAGACTTTTCCCCCCAGAGGACACTAGACCAACCTGGAGCAAGTCTGATATCGTCTCGGAGTGTCGCCGATTGTTCCTCGGCCGGACCCCGATACCGTTCCAAACATGCCTGCGGATACATCCGATAAGCACTCCGACGAACAACCCTGAAGAGCAGAGAGACCAGTAGAATGCCATTCTTTTTCAAATAGCCAAGCATTGGTCCTCCTTTTCTTCTTGATTTTTTCTTTCTAAGCGCAGGTTCGATCCGAAAGCAGAAGTGTATTCATCATGCGCGCCTGCTTAAGCCTCTCCAGGGGGTTCCGACAGAACCCCAATATCATCACTTTCCCCAACCTCCAACACTTCCGAAGGCTTGCTACGGTCGGCAATGTCTCATCCAGGGTTCCGCTCAGTCGATTTGAGCAGGATCAGTACATCGACTATGTTGACATTGTCAATAAAATTCAGCTTGGTCGTCGAGTGTAAGCTTTCACCCATCAAAAATTCATATAACACTAACAAAATTACAGCGCTGGGCGTCCACTTGCGTATGCTGAGAAGATCCTTCTAGCATATACTGACAATGTAGAAGACGAACCTCTCCGCCGTGGGAAAACTCAGCTCAAGCTGAGACCGAGGCGTATCGCCTGCCAAGATGCTACTGCCCAGATGGCACTGATCCAGTTCCTCTCGGCAGGCTTAGACTCTGCAGCAGTCCCAACGACGATCCACTGCGATCACTTGATCGTGGGAAAGTCGGGTGAGGATGAGGACTTACCCAACGCTCTCGGTGCTCATAAAGAAGTGTACGAGTTCATGTCCAGCGCAGCCAAGCGGTTCAATATGGGCTTCTGGAAGCCTGGCGCAGGCATCATCCACCAGACTGTATTGGAGAACTATGCATTCCCCGGTGGCATGATGGTTGGGACCGATTCGCATACTCCCAATGCTGGCGGTATGGGTATGATTGCCATCGGTGTGGGTGGTGCCGATGCAGTCGATGTTATGGCAGGTTTGCCATTCGAGTTGAAGGCGCCCCATGTTATTGGAGTGAGATTGACGGGGCAACTTTCTGGATGGGCGACTCCGAAAGGTAGGTAAACTCGCAGTCCAAGATCTTGAGGGAGCCGAATGACTAACTAACAATATATACCAGACGTGATCAATAAGCTTGCATCCATCCTGACCGTGAAAGGCGGGACCGGATCTATTGTCGAATTCTTTGGCAACGGAGTCCAGACATTATCCGCAACAGGCATGGCCTCCATCGCCAACATGGGAGCCGAGACGGGGGCCACAACATCAATCTTCCCATACACGGATGCCATGTCTTCCTATCTCAAAGCTACGGGGCGTCATCAGATTGCAGACGCCGTCGTCAAGTTTGCGGCTCCAGAGCTCCAAGCCGATCAAGGAACCGAGTATGACAGAATCATCGATATCGACTTATCCTCACTTGAGCCTCACATCAACGGCCCATTCACGCCAGATCTATCAACGCCAATCTCAAAGTTTTCCGACGCTGTGTCGAGAGAGTCGTGGCCTAGGAACCTAACCGCCGGGCTAATTGGGTCATGCACAAATTCTTCCTTCCAGGACATGACGAGGGCAGCGGCCATAGCAAGACAAGCACTAGGTGCAGGTTTGAAACCAAAGATGCCCCTTCTCATCTCTCCTGGAAGCGAAAAGACTAGGCAAACGTTGAAAGATGCTGGTGTTTTTGGATGTGTTTAAGGAACTTGAGAGTATCCTGCTCACTAACGCCTGCGGTCCTTGTTGCGGCTCGTGGGACCGACAAGATATGGAGAAGGTGATCAAACCCTTTTATATAGTCATGTATGTTACTGATCATCTCCAGGGAACTCAAAATTCCATCATGACTTCTTATAACCGCAACTTCACCGGCCGCCTTGACGGAAACCCGGCAACACACATCTTCCTCGCATCACCAGAGATGGTCATGGCAAAGATATTCTCTGATGACCTAGGCTTCAACCCCGTGACGGACACAATTGCCACCCAAGATGGCAACGAGTTCAAGTTTGAGCTGCCAACAGACGATGATGCCCTGCCACTAAACGGATTCAGCGACGCAGACCATGTCTACACCTTCCCTCCATCCGCAGGCAGAGAGTCAGTCCAAGTCCAGATTTCTGACTCATCGGAAAGACTCCAGCGTTTGTCTCCCTTCCCTCCAGGCCCAACCTCGGATCTAGACAACTGCCTCATCCTTATCAAGGTCCAAGGTAAATGCACTACAGACCATATCACCCCAGCGGGGCCTTGGTTCCGCTTCCGGGGCCATCTGGACAACATCTCCAACAACACCCTCATCGGCGCAGTGAATGCAGAAAACGGCAAGGTCAACAGTGTCACCAATTGGCTCACGGGCGAGAGAGGCGGCGCGGTGCCTCAGACTGCAAGGGCTTACAAGCAAGTTTCGCAGCCTTGGGTAGTTATCGGAGACCACAACTACGGCGAAGGTTCCTCCCGAGAGCACGCAGCTCTCCAGCCGAGACATCTAGGCTGCGTCGCCATCATCGCCAAAAGTTTTGCACGAATTCACGAGACGAATTTGAAGAAGCAGGGAGTATTGGCGCTCACGTTTACCGACGAGGAGGATTACAACCACGTCAACTCGTCTGATCGTATCACCATTCATGGTGTGGCTGATCTAGAGCCGGGGAAGACTTTGACTGTGAGAGTTTTACCGACTGGAAAGGGAGAGGAGGGGTGGACGACTCAGGTGAGGCATACAATGAGTCTAGAGGAGATTGAGTACTTCAGAGCGGGAAGTGCCCTCAACTTGATGGCGAACCGGAAGAAGAGCACTGAGAGTTCTCCTAGATTGTAGGCAAGACAACAATATAATATATCCTGAATAACTCCCAGTGTGAGATAGAGAAAAAAAGCAGTTCCCGGCATGACCAAGACCTCCCCAGTAACGTTGCCCCTGACGTTTGGGGTCACAGTTACCAAAGGTGTAAGGTATAGTGACATTTAAAAGCTATCCTCTACGCTACCTATCCAAGCGAATGTGCCAAGTCCCATCATTTCCCAGATATCCTGAAAAAAAGGCCCAGGCACAAAAATTAATCGAGTTGCGACAAAGGTTACTTCCAAAAATACTCGCCCCTCCATCAATCTCCTCGCCGTCCGAAACACTGTTGCAGACACCAGCTTTCCCTCGTGATGATTAAACTCTGCGGCCACGTCTAATGTGCCACTTGCATGACGGACCGTCGTCATCTCCGAGCTAGAGGGAGAACCGCCACCAACACGACACTCGGCCACCGTCGTCCCAGGGATGTTGACAGCTGCGGCAACAGCAAGGGCGACAGTCACGGGGATTGCCTTGTGGGGCTGGCCAACTGACATTGCCCTCACCACGACCGTGTCGGGCTGCGAATCATGGGGCTTTGATACGATGCCAATCTTGGGGACGCTGCCGGGGACCGATTCCTCTGTCTCGGCGAGGCCCATCTTGACTCCAGCCTTTCGACGGATCTCCTCTAGTCGTCCGAGCAACGCTTTATCGGCATCAATTTCTTGCGGCGAGAGGGGACCACCACTCACGCCCAACTCTGCGGCAGGGACGAAGCAGCATGGATTACCGGCATCAACGCAAGTGACGCGGGCTCCATCAATAATCTCTGACTTTGCCCCTGTTGGGAATAGCTTCCCTGTCCGCGATCCAGCCGGATCGAGAAACTTGAGCTCCACGCGGGCACCGGTCCCAGCAACACCGTCAATGGAAAAGTCACCGTTGGCAGCAGCTTCACCCTCAACCACTGGGAAGACCTGGTGAATGATTTTTCCCGTGTTGGTGTTGTGCACACGGACTATAGTCTTCATATCCTTGTCGAGGACAGTCGGAGACGCAACAAGCCCAGTGTCGATGGAATATGGGCCAACGGCAGCCGACATGTTACCGCAGTTGCTCGAGTAGTCGACATGGGTATTCTTGATTCCCAATGACACAAACGTATAGTCAACGTCTGCATCTTGTCTCTCACTTTTCCCCACGACGCAGACCTTGGACAGGCTAGAAACGCCTCCGCCGAGTCCATCCAGTTGTCGCCCATACGGATCAGGACTACCGATGCACCCGAGGAAGATGGGACCCCAGGATTCACGATCCTGAGGCAGATCTTTGGCCTGTAGCATGATGGCCCGGGAGGTTCCGCCACGGTAGTAGGCAGCAGGGAGGCTGTTCTGCCTCTTGAGTTGAGTGTGGGTTGTTCGGCGGAAGCATAGTGATGATGTCGTCGTTCTAGAGAGGCAGGTTGCCCTGCGCAAGGCGTAGGAAGTCGATCGTGAGAACATGTCGATAATAATACTTTTACTACCGAACGAGAGAATTTGTTTTACAAGATTCTCGTCAGTCGTTGGTGTGTTTAAGGGATAGGGGGCCGTCGGAAAGGTCCGATCGCCCAAACCCACAGGATTGTCATGGATGTCGGATCCATCCGACTGCCAATGAACTAGGCCGCCAGGGGTAAACTACACCATTCTTTCTTGGTCAAGATATATATCTTCTGCTTCTTGAAAACTGTCTTCATTGTTCATACATCTTTGTCTCCGCTCATCGATATGGCAGCTGCAGTCGGAAACTCCTACGCACAGCCAGCTCTCCAACCAAGAAAGCGAAAAACGCCATGGCGAAATCTTCTCGTCGGAGCCTTTATGAATCTCACCCAAGGCAAGTCCTCACCTCACCTCACCCCCCAGTATAACATAAAAAAAATTAACAAGCTGACAAAAAAGTCACGACCCTGGGTCAGCCGATGGAAGTTCTCAAGACGCACGTCGGCGCCAATAGGAATGACTCCCTCAAAGATGCTGTTCGAAAGACATGGGCCCGTGGTGGTGTCCGTGGTTTCTACCAAGGCTTGATCCCTTGGGTAAGTTTTTTCCTCCCAAGACTGATGATGATGATTTTTTAGTTCTAAAGGTAACTTGAAACCGCTCCCAGGCCTGGATTGAGGCATCAACAAAAGGAGCTATTCTAATTCTCACTTCGACCGAAGTTGAGTACTACGCAAAGCGCCATCTCAACGTTGACAGTGTCATTGCCGGTGGACTAGGTGGAGTTGCTGGAGGTGCAGCCCAGGCCTATCTCACAATGGGTACGTACGCATTTCCCACCCACTCAGCTGCATTCTTTCTGTGCTAAGATAAACAATCCAACTAGGGTTTACCACCTGTATGAAGACCGTCGAGGTCACAAGAACAAAGAACGCCATGGCAGGAGCCCGTGTACCAGGACCCATGGAAGCCTTCTTGGATATCCTAAGGACAAAGGGCATCAGGGGCGTCAACCGCGGTGTCAATGCCGTAGCTCTTCGCCAAATCACTGGCTGGTCATCAAGAATCGGCATCGCAAGACTCGCAGAGACAAACATCAGATCACTCAAAGGGAAATCAGCCAGGGACAAATTATCTTTTGGTGAGACGGTTGCTGCCTCGACGGTCGGCGGTGCCCTTAGTTGCTGGAACCAACCCTTCGAGGTGAGTTAATGTCTATTATCTATCTATCCCCCGGTTTTTCATGCTCACGTGAGACTCGTGCAGGTAGTGAGGATAGAGATGCAGTCGTTAAAGGCTGATCCAACCAGGCCAGCCTCGCCAACCATGATCAACACAGCCAAGCATATCTTGACAACGTCAGGACCACTAGGCTTCTTTCGTGGTATTGTTCCGCGTATCGGCGTAGCTTCTTGGGCAACTATATGCATGGTTGGTTTTGGGGATATTGTAAAGGAGACTTTGGCAAGCCGAGGACCCAAGGCATGATATCTTTCTCAATCAGCCAGCAGGGGGGGCTGTTAGTGGTCAGCAAAACAGTCAACCCCGTATTTCCAAATGAAAGCACCATAGAGGCTTCTTTACTTGCACATTAGACACTCATCATGACAAGATGCACCTGCCTCAATGATATTACAGCTAGCGGTTATCCCTCGTTAATTCTTACTTTCATTAATCTATCCCCCTCTTCCTAAATCAAGGGAGCCTGCGTGTGGTGTTCTTATCAACAGCCGTCATCAAATCATACAGGATAACTCTATATATTAAACCATCACTCACAAAACGAAGCTTCAATAGGTATCTAAATAAAAAGACTTAAGACCATCGACGCTCCATTAGCGGTCGGCGTTATTTTCCACGCCTTAGTCTTTGGCTGCTGGCAGTTAGTTAATGACTCTTTTGCCTCAGCCTCCCCCCCCATAACCTGCACTTTTGTAAATACGCATAAAGCAAGAAAGACCTCGTTATGCTAATTAAAATCATATTAATAGAATACCAACTGCTATTTTAAAACATATAGAGAATACCTTAAGCAGTATTTAAGTAGATCTAAGCGACTACACGTTCGAATTTAATAGTCTTGACTAAATAAAATATCACCCTGGTTTGTCAGTGATTTCAAATACCCTCTTTGTACGGCGGCCGGGTACAGCGCCCTCCCACCTTCCAGCACAGCCTGATAGCCAGCACATCAATCCAAACCAGGCTCGGAGAAATCCGAGGTCCTACACGCCTTAGAATCAACCAGCCTAGACCACCTACACGATGTCAACGCGACACCCCCTTCTTCATATTCAATACCATAAAATAGTCTCAAAACCAACAACTCCTTCAACACACATTGATAAAACAAGTTTCGGATTCAGTTATAGACACTCCATTTTTATCCAGTTTTCCTGTGGCCATGCAAGCCTCACGATGCAATACAACCACAAGCTGCATACACAGCAGCAGGGGGTTTCAGCTGCGGTCAGTTGATGACTCTTTCGAATCAGGCTTCCCCTATTACCTGCACTTTTCTAAATACGCAGAAAGCAAGCGACACATCGTTCAGTCCGCTGGGTGGGTGACCATAGGTTGAAAAAGACATGGCTGAGCTCAGCCGACAGGCAGTGAGTGAGGTTCGCCGATTGACCCAGCCACCTAGCCGCCGATTGACTCTTCAGATATGTTTTCGAATCAGGTGAAGAGGAAACCATGGCGGTTTCCTAGGTAACAAATCGACCTTTGTGTCACGGTCGTGTTGGTGTTCGGCGCTTATGGAAGGAAGTGTCCACAACCGCCTCTTCCGTCGCCTTAGAAAGTAGTTTTATGATTTTTTAAAACCATACATCTAATAATCAGCTATTATTCTTCGTAAAGACTTATTGAAGACTCTGGCCTTAATACGGGTGATGAATAGTGCTCAAGTTACAGGGAGATATGAAGACAACGGGCTACCCGTCCGAAGCGCCACCACAGCCACCACCAACACAAGAACACAGACAATAAACAAGCTACTATACCATCACCTACCTAGGTTCGTTTCACTCAGAGACATCCAAGCCTCACACGGACCGAACCGACTGGTCAATCCCAAGCCCATTCATCCAAGCCCCCAGGGCACCCTCCCAGGCAAATTCAGCTATACGGTGTCTCTACTAAGCCTCTACAGTTGTGTCAAAAGTCCCATTTGCCTATTCGTAGCCTGATTTTGACTGCGCCCTTGCAGATGTTGTAGGCGCTTAAAAAGGATCAGAGCCTGCTTCAACCGATGATAAAAGCATCAAAGGAACAAACAACTCTTCTCCTTCATAAATCAAAAACCCCATCATCAAAATCTTCTATCCTCTCAAGACACTAAAACAATGTTATCCCCTCTTCTCCTAATCCTCTTCCCCGTAGTATACGGCATCATCCACAACGAAGCATACGACGAATACCCCAACTGCGCCATCACATGCCTATCAACCAACGGCACCGAGTATCCAAACAACTTTGCCAACAACTGCGACTACGCAAGTGGTGAATGCTGTACGAATCCGTACAGGGAAATCATCGCTGCGACGTGGGAATGTATCTGGTCACACTGCCAGCAGGAAAAGTCTCCCAAGGCATTTGGGACCTTTGTCGACTTTTGCGACTATATGGGACATCCACTGCGAAAGGAGGATATACCCACAGGGTATGAATCTGTCGTAGACGAGACCGATGATGACGAGGATGAAGACAAAGACAAGAACGACGACGGTGAGTTACGATCTAAACCTCCCCATGTTCGTACTGCCAACTAACAGTTCCTAGACAATTTCCTTGGCACAGGCCTATCAAAAAGAGAGCTTATCGGAATTGTGGCCGGATCAGCTGTAACTGCAATACTAATGGCAGTTGTTCTTTTTGTCAAGTGCTGTTGTAAAGAGGCATGGGATAGCTGGCGTGGCCGCCACTAAGAATTTGGTGGGTAGGGAGAAACAGTGCCTGACTCTTTCCATATATGTAACGCAAAGATTGTATCAAATGTATTTGGAGATTTCTTAATATTATAGCTGGTACTATAGATCTCTTTTTATTTACTATTTTTATTTTTCACATCAAGAAGAGGACAATCTGCTGTGCCCTGGGGTCTCCCCCACACTGTAGGGTAGCAACAGTACCCCTATTTACACGTGCAGAAGGCCCCTCCTCCCTTAGGTTAGGTAGGTACAGTAATTTAGATTTCCCTTTCGGTGACCGCCTTTATTTCTCCAGGGTGTCCCCTCCTCCCCTATCCAGCGCCAACACCAACGAAAACGAAAAAAACAGGCCAGTAAACAAAGCTCTTCAATCTTCCTTAAAGATTGTTGATCCTCCTTTCTCACGAGCTCCTGACCTCTTCCTCCTCAAATCTACGACATCATGTCTCTTCACGTTCCTCTGGCGCATCGCCCCAAGGATCAGGGCGCCACCAAGGCCGTCATCTTGGTATAGCTTCAAACCTCCTGACTGTATACCTCAACAAACACCAGCTAAACTTTCTACTAGGTCGGCGGTCCCTCCCGAGGAACGCGCTTCCGTCCCCTCTCCCTCGACGTCCCCAAGCCCCTCTTCGAGGTCGCAGGCCACCCCATCATCTGGCACTGCCTCTCTTCCGTCGCGCGCGTCCCCAACAAGCAGATCCAAGAGGTCTACATCATCGGTTACTACGACGAGTCCGTCTTCCGCGACTTTATCAAGGACTCTGCGAAGGAGTTTCCTGCCATTACTATCAAGTACCTCCGCGAGTACGAGGCTCTTGGCACTGCTGGTGGTCTTTACCACTTCCGAGATGCCATCCTCAAGGGCCGTCCTGAGAGGCTGTTTGTCCTCAACGCCGATGTGTGCTGTTCGTTCCCTCTCGATGAGATGCTCAAGCTCTTCAACGACAAGGATGCTGAGGCTGTTATCCTCGGTACCCGTGTGAGCGATGAGGCTGCTACAAACTTTGGTTGCATCGTTTCCGACGCTCACACCCGTCGTGTTCTTCATTACGTCGAGAAGCCCGAGTCGCGCATCAGCAACCTCATCAACTGTGGCGTGTACCTCTTCTCCACCGAGGCCATCTTCCCCTCTATCCGTTCCGCCATCAAGCGTCGCCTCGACCGCCCCGCCCGTCTCGTCTCGTACCCCTCGTCCGATAACCTTGAGAACAGCTTCATCCTCCCCGACGACGACGATGATGACGAGGAGAAGAAGAGCGAGGTTATCCGTCTCGAGCAGGATATCCTCAGTGACATGGCGGATAATAAGCAGTTCTTTGTCTACGAGACAAAGGATTTCTGGCGCCAGATCAAGACGGCCGGCTCAGCTGTCCCCGCCAACGCTCTCTACCTCCAAAAGGCGGCCCAGTCCGAGCTTAGCGAAGAGCTCGCCCCTCCCAGCGCTCACATTGTCCCTCCCGTCTTCATCCACCCTACCGCCGAGGTGCACCCAACTGCCAAGCTTGGTCCCAACGTGAGCATCGGACCCCGAGTCCACATTGGCGCCGGCGCTCGTGTCAAGGAGAGCATTGTCCTCGAGGACTCTGAGATCAAGCACGACGCCTGCGTTCTCTACTCTATTATTGGATGGGGTAGCCGTGTTGGTGCCTGGGCTCGTGTTGAGGGTACTCCTACTCCTGTTGGAAGCCACTCGACGAGTATCATCAAGAACGGTGTCAAGGTTCAGAGTATCACCATTCTGGGCAAGGACTGCGGTGTCGGCGATGAGGTTCGCGTCCAGAACTGTGTCTGCCTGCCGTACAAGGAGCTTAAGAGGGTATGCCACCTACAACATCACGATTATGGACCAATGCTAACAAACAATAGGATGTTGCTAACGAAGTCATCATGTAAGCCCAGTACTGTCTGTACACCCATGACATTAGACATGTGTAGAAACGTTGTCCTTGACAATGTATGCACGATAAAAGCCTAGGATGCTATCTGCTTTGCTTGTTGAAGCTGCAGCACAGCACATCACGTAATGGAGGAGGTATATAGCCAGGACCAGCACAGCACATGAAAGCAGACAAGGTGTTTCAGTTCAGTTGGCGCACAGAAAAAAGCGGCACATGATAGATCAAGTGAGTATACCAGAAAAAGCAACATGGGCGTGTATTCCGTCCAAGTCCTCTCCATCAGGAGTCGTCTCCATTCAGAGTCGTGCTACACTATTCCTCCTCTTGTCATGCCGTCTAAGAGTCGTGTTATACCCTGTTCCTCTTCTCACGCCCTCTAAGATCCAAAGTCTCCATCCAGGGGTATTCATCCGTATCATGCCCCTCTCCAGGGGCGACGTCCTGTATCCTTTTGCTTACTCCCCTTGCCTTGCCCCAAACGGTCAAGCGTCCAACACGCCAGCCAACCCCTCCTCTTGTCCCGGCTGTATGAGGTAAAATAGTTCTATCTATCCGAGAAATGTACCAATGAGATCCAGGCTATATATAGGTACCCGTAGTGTAGTGCTGCAAGGTTGCGTATCATTCGTGTCTTCGTTTGAGTTCGTGATGTGACTCCGAGCGAGACTGGTTTCTCACTTGAAGTCAAATAGTCAAATTCGCTATCAAGTGGTAATGGAGATCACTCCTCTCTCTTGATGTTGAGCCGGCTCGGCGTTCTGGGCAACATTGGACTGCTGGGTCTGCTGGTGGTCAAGCCAAGAGGCCCCTCATAGTCGAGTGGGTTGACGCTCAGCCGGTTTGCCGCCATGTTGCGAGGCGTCTGATAGGGCTCAATAGCAGCCTTCTCAAAGGTGTGGATCTGGATCGGCGGAGGGCGACGAATAACCCGGTCCGAGGCGTTGTATATCCAGGTAGAGAGGAGAACAAGGGAAGTGCCGAGAATGAACTACACCAGATATCAGTATCGACTATGGCGCCACCATTCCAGCTGGGAGAACTTACCGTTAGAGACACTTCAAAGTTGAATACCAAGACGCTAATCAAGAAGCTAATGACAATGCTGATGCTTGTCGCAAAGTTCTTGACAATATTGTCGGCATCGCGAATCACCACACTCGCCAGGATACCGCCTGCAGCTTGGAGGAAAACGGCAGTCCAAACGACCCAATTGTAGCCCTCAAAGAAGCCATGCTCGCTGATGCCCTCTCCGTCTTGCCAAATGACACCGCCAAGTCCCGCAGCGAAAATCGAGTAGAAGCTCAGCTGTACATTTCGGATCCAGACACTAGCTTGTGTCGGGCTCTCTTTCAAGAGCTTCTCAAAGTAGACACCCGTCAAGCCAGAGACAGTCGCAGCCACAAGAACAGAAGTAAGGCCGACCGAATAGTTCATGAGGGGATCAAGAGGAGGCAGGTCATTGTCAATGCCCTGGTACGTCGCAGATCGCTTGGCCAATTTTCCAGAACCACCATCACTGGGGACGTGACCGAGTTCGTGGAGTGAGCGGGGAAAGAAGTGGTCCGTCATGTGGCGTAGAGGGACGTATGAGGGGCTGGACGAGGAGCTGCCTTGTGGAAGGGAGACGACCGAGACACCAAGGGTGAGGATGATGAGGGCGAACCAGCGCTTAGGACCTAGGTGTCGACGGAGAAGGACAACGCTGAAGAGAGCAGTGATGAGGATCTGTAGTCGGTCAATTTCCTGTTCTGCGGCGCATTGCGAAGCAAGACAACAAACCTTGAGCTGGTAAAGCACCTGGAAATGCACAGCATCCAAGTTTCCCACAGCCACATACTGCAGCAGGTTCTGAAGGGTATAGAACGCAGCCGTTAGCGCAAGCTTCCAGCCATCGCCTGCAAAGACCGAGTTGTAGATTTGCTCAAATAGGACGGTGGCTGGCGTCGTGGGAGCCAAAGTTTTCGAGGTGTCGTAGATGGCTAGGGAGAGGGACACGGCGAGCTTGATGATCTCGTTGAGGAAGACGGCGGTCGAAGTGAAGTAGCGGTGGTCGCCGGTGGGAGGCATCATGCGGGAGTAGTGCATAATCTGTAAGTCACTGTTAGCATTGCTTGTATAGCTGTAGAGCTTGATCGCGTACCAAGATGAGGGCAGAGTTTTGAAAAGTTAGCTACAAAAGAGTCAGCGCAAAAGAATCCCACAAGCCAAAAGCTGGCAGAGCTTGATCATACCGTTGTAAGCGACCATTGCTTCTTGGTGAGCCCCAGAAAGGTGCCCTGGCTCGCAGCTGGAGCTTTAGGGAGCTTGAGGATCGCCATGGTTCAAGCTTTGGAGCAAAAACCAAGGTAACGCAACGCGATGCTGTGGGGGGGGAAAAAAAGAGGTGTATCCCCTCGGTGACCTTGTGTTTAAAGGAGTGAAATGCGCCTGAAACCGCGACGAGCCAACTTGCGACGGTAGTTACCGAAGGCGCAATGCGACACAGCAACGAAAGCGGCTTTCTTGTTTGTCTTTGCTTTGCTGGTCAAGTTGTGGATGTAACTCGAAATCGCTCTCGTCCCCTCGAATAATTTGCGTCGCTTCAATTGACGTCGAATAGCTGTAGCTCTTTTTCTTCCTTCTCAGGTCCTTCGTCGAGGGGCCCCCTCCGCGATCGCAAGCGCGTGCCGTGCTGCCAAGGCTCGGGAGCCAAGAATTTCGAGGGGGGGTTCGGTCGTCTCTCGGCGTCGTCGCGTGTCCGTGCTCGTTTAACGAAAAAAATGTCCTTGTAGTGTCGACACAATATCGCAAATCAAGGTATACCGAGTTCAAGTGAGAAACAAAGAAGAGAGAAGAGAGGAAGAAGAAACAAAAAGGAAGGGAGGAAGAGGGAAAGAGGCGGGGAGGAGGATCCTCAAAAAAGGAAACCTGCATAGGACAGAGACACCCTGGGGGAGTGAAACAAGAGTCCAAAAGAAGGAAAGAAGAAAAAAATGCCAAGAAGGAATAGGACAAGCATGGGAAGTGTACCGAACCAACCAAATCCTTTTCCCCTGTCATTTAGTAAGAAAAAAAAGGAGTCCGAGTTACGGTAAGGTAGGCTGAGAGAGACAGAGACAGAGAGTCAGGATGGGGCAGGAACGCATGTGGCAGTGAGTGGTGTGCCCTTTTTCTTTTCTCCACTATTTTGGTGGCGGGGACGGGCCTGACAGGGCAGGACAGGGGCACAGCTTGCTTTCCTTTCCCAAGCTCTTTTTTTTTTTCGTTTCTTGTTTCTTCAGCACAAGAAGAAGCTTTTTCATGCAGCTTATCAACGATTGGATGCCCCTTTTCTTTGACTCAAAAACAGTTATTTAATAACATATGCTTCCATCATCCAACTCAATCACTCTCTAATTGAACAATTAAATAAATGGTTGCATACGAAACCTCCACCAACCAGCACCTTAAACCGACCCCTGTCACAATTCCCAAAAAGTGCCCCTGACCCCTTATCCACTAGGATGCACCCCATGCTTTTTCTTCTCCCGGCCTGGTTATGAACTAGAGAAAAAAAAGCTTTTACCTAAGTCCTCGTGTGTATAAACCGGCGCGTTTAGAAACTCGTATTATGAATATAAAAGAGTCGTGAATTCTGGAGCTTCATCTCGTTGTCTAACAAAAACTTGAACCCCCCGTCAAGAGGTGGCAAGCTAAAAGCATGGCTTTTTTCTTAACCAACCCCTGTTCCCACTATTGAGCGGGGAAATAGCTCGAGAACATCAGGGTTGTCCATGCTTTCACGAGTGACCTACAATACATCCATCCATGTGTGAACCCGTGTCGGTGTGGGATGGCTGGGCTGAGCTGGGCTGAGCCGATGGATATGCACGCACGAACATCGCCTTGATCAATGATGGCCTGTTGAGCTGGGTGAGATCTCTCTTTCCAGCCTGATAGTCCGCTCAGTTCACCAACGTGAGATGCATCTCTCGTTAAGGCTGAACACTCCGCTCTCCCTCACATCTCCACCCATTCAATTATTAGCTTAGCTTCAACACCTCCTCACCTGGAACCCGGCACGTGTCCAATATAATTCTTCTCCGCACTTTTTCATCAAAAAGCTCATCTCCTCGGCTTCACAAGCATCCATCTTTCCTCCCCCCGGCTCCGATCCCGTCTCCGGCGCCGATCCTCATCGTCCAACCCCACAAACCTCCACTTTGGTCGAGGCCGAGTTTCCGACAAACAACCTTGGACATTGTTTCGTGCCGTCATTGATTTGATACAAATACGCGGGGAAGAATTCTTTGTTACGAGCTCTGCTTTTTCCAATAACCACATCTCCATAAGATCCCAGTCATGGCGTAATCCGTTTCTGTCAACTTCCCTTTGGTTCAACGTCTGCCTCAACGTCATGCCTGGTGACGTACAACGCGCATGGCTTTGACGCGACCCAGCCACGTAGCCACCATTTTTGACGTCAACCAAGCCTCTGACATGCAAGATCCGTAAATGCAATTAATCCAGTCTTGTAGTCACACAAACTGCGGCTTATTACAGACGCATCGTTGCACGGGACTGGACTAACTTGGTGTGCCTTCAACGTCTCAGCTTCAAGCTAAATGATCTTGTGATATGATCTAGTGACAAAATACTCGTGATACCACATGATACTGTACCATCCATCACTCACCGCTCACTCAGAAACCATCGCCAAAGTCAAAGGTAATAAACCTCTATTTGTGCCTTCTCGGCCTGCGAGACAATGTACTCAGCTGTTGCTAGACATATCACTCCTTGATCCCCAATCGTCCATCCAGCTTGTGCAATAGCTCACATCTGTCTCTCACCCAAATCATCTCTCTTCAAATCGTCACCTCAATGCATATGAGTAGTCCATACCGTAGACGAGCCACCAGGTTTCCCTCGTCAAGCACTGTCGTGCGACCTGACTTCAACCCCGGCTTCTCTGCCTGCCGCGTCAAGTCTTGAATAATCACTTCCCAATCCGCAAGCAATGCCGTCTTTGCCTCCATCGGATCGTAGCTCCAGACCATCCAGTTGACTGAGTCAATGTTGGCGTTGGCGCTACTCTTGGGGTACGGAGTCGCTTGGGCCGGGCTTGGTCCATGTACGGGGAGACTGCGAAAGTTCCAGACGCTCTGCTTGGGCAGCATCAAGCTAGCGCTCAGGGAGCTGAGTGGAACACCGCCAACTTGGTCATGTCCCAAGCTGCTCTCACTGCCAAGATGGTCAACAAAGGTGATGTGATTCTCACTGCGGAAGAATGCCAGAGATCCAATCTCAAACGTCGGGTAAAGGCTGCTTCCAGAGATTCCAGTCATCCAAGAAGCAAAGCACACACTAAAAGAGGAAGCGCCTTCATCGACTTCATCATTCCGTGACACCTCAGAGGGTGGGCTGTTTCGGTGGCCGAGACGGTCCTCCTAGGCGATCCGCATCTTCAGTCCACTCTTGTCCTCATCCTCTAGAAAGTCGTCAATGTCGTCATCCAAAGCACAAGGTCGCATCGCCGAGTCCGACTTATTACCCAGAAGACACGACATATCGGCATCTTCGTGCAGGAGATTCGGGTATTTGTCGACAAATGACTTGATCCGAGGAGAAATGTCGTGGAGGTTGGTGCGTTGGAAGGTGGCCGGGTTGAATCCGTAGGCGATGCCGTTGTCTCGCATGAAACGGAAAACGTCAAAGGGAATGTCCTGGGTTAATTGAGCCTGAAAATAATGATAAGCACGTTATTGCGAGCCCATAAACCAGAAATATCACTTACGCCAGGCTCAATTCTCCAGAACCAGTCGTAGTCACGAAGACGTCTCTCTTTGGCAAACGGGGCCGAGTTCCAGCGATTCATCTGGCGGACGTTGGCAATAGGCTTTTGTGTCTCGGCGCCGTTTTCCATCTTGTTCTCCTGCGCGTTCGGAACCTGAGAGGGGTCTGTCCATCCAGGAATGGCCCAGTTCTCGTTGGGAATGACTTCGTAGATGCAGGTGGCATTGGTAGCGTTGGATGTGCGTTCTTTGAAGTCGTCACCGAGCATTTCGGTGCTGAAGAAGATCCACTGGTACTGGTAGCGGTTGTTGAACTTTTCTTCCAGTTCCTGCATGGTGAAGAGCATGGCATCGAGGTCGTAGTCGTGGGCAAGGGTTACCAAGGCGGCCCGAGGAGTCTCCCCAGTAGGCGGAGGCGAGGAAACACCACGCACAGGGGATGTGAACTGAACAAGGACCATGACCCATGCCCACAGCACGGTGGTCAAATGAAGTTTCGCCATGTTGAAGGCTGATCGATGTTCAGGTGGGTTGGGTTGTTCGGTTCGATCTCAAATGTAGGGAGCAAGTGTACGGTCAAAGGTACGAACAGGGAGCAGACCGAGAGGGCAGAGAAAAAGAAGGAACGAAAAAGGAGTTCAGAGAAAGGAAAAATGAAAAAGGAGCGTGGGGAAGAGTAATCAGGTTGACGTCTCAGACGTGCCGAAGTCGGGGATTGTTCAATTCAAGGTTGAATGAAGTAGAATGATGAATCAAAAGGGATAAATAAATGACAAAGAATAAGAGAGGGGAGAGAAGAATTGGGGACTCCGCCTTATTGTAGGTGAAGCCTGAGGCGAGAATGAAGATGCATGTGACCTGAGCTTGAGGGGGCAGTTGCGAGCAGTGCCAGTTTTGACCGAGATCCCGCTCGTGGTTGATCGATGTGAGGTTTTAGGCAGGAACTCCACGATCTCGAGGCGAGCCGAGATCAGGAGCGAAGCGGGGGAAAGATCCGAAGCCGGAGAAGATTGTCCGGGGGATAAACAATATCAGGCAGCTCATTCAGGCATCAGCAAGAGGCGGTCGACCAATTCGAGCTTGATTTGGGAAGATAATGATTGAAGGGCCGATGTTGAATGTGCCCACTCAAGAGAGAAAGGAGAAAAGAGCTTGGAAGGGGCAAATTGTTCGGGACGAATCGCTCAAAGGGCACAACATGCACCTGCAGAACTGATCAGCAACTCCTCAACAACCGGGCGAGTGCGACATACCTTGCAGTAGGCAGAGGCTTGAACCAAGATGTATTCAAGCTGTTGTGTTAGGTTGAGGAAGGTGTTCCGATAGCAGATAAGGAGGCAGAGATCCTTGACCTGTTCTTGGTCACGCGGAGATGAAGTGCTCATGAGAAGCGACAGTGATTCCATGCTTCTACCGTCGATTACCTAGCAACCCCCTTCTGCGAAGAAAGAAGAAACCATCTTAGAAAATTCAACTGGTCCTTGTATCAACAATCAGTGATATCCTACCGCCCGCCCTAACCTGAAATCGCCCACAAGCATCCTCTCCAATAGATGCATCCTGAACGCCGGCCTCGCCCAAGCAGAAAACAAGCCTCATCCGCCCACCTTTGACCAAGCCACAGACAGAGAGGCAACTATACTGATACAGGTTACAATAGTCCCTCAAGTCTCCACGTCCATCGACTCCACGTCTACTGAGCCGTCCTCGGGGCTGATGTCCAGCACTCTCGCGTATTGAACCGTCAATCGTTGTAGCTCGCGGTATTTGCCTGTGTTTTGTTAGTTCCTTGATTCCGTGTATAAACGCCCATGAGAACTTACCGAGAATCATCACCACACCCTTGAGTAGTTCCTTTCGATCCCAGCCACACAGATCCCCTTCCTTACTAAACCAACCACGGGCGTCATCCTTCTTCTGCTCATCATCATCAAGGATTCCGCCCATGAGACTGTTGAGGAGCTCTTCCACCTTGCCTCGGGCGCCCTCAGCACCCAGTCGCTTAGCGTACATGAACAGATAGAGTCGGAATTCGTCCTGTGCTCCCAGCTGCATGGCACCTGCGATTCGGTTCTCCAGATGCGCTATGCTGACACTGCTCTCCAGACCCTCTGCCTCCTTCCGCTGCACAAGCATCTTGATAATACGCTGCAAGCTGTAGGACCTACCCTTAAGGAGGAACTCGTTGGTTGTATGTCGTTCGAGGAATGGTATGATGCCTGATGACACCGTGGGCTTGCCAGAATCTTTGTCTTTGCCCTCCTTCGAGTTCGAACCCACGGCAGTAGACTGAAGGGCGGAAATAGAGGAGTCGTTGGAGTTCCAGTACTGGGAGCCAACAGCCCACCAGGCTTCGCTCAGACGTTGCCAGACGTGCATCTCTCGGGCGTAGTAATGGCCATCGCCATTGCTCAATGTGACAATGATATGACCGGTGGTGTTGAGATGTGCCGACGTGATTCCTGGGCCTGGTGTCGCGCTGTGCTGGTTAAGCGAGGTCGTAGCAATATCCAGGAGAGGGCCGAGGGAGACTGGGGGATGAGGTGAGGTTTGCGTCTTGAGGTCCCAGACATGGGCGAGGCCAACAGCCGTGATGCAGAGCAGCCAGTGGTCGCGAGCTTCGAGAATAACAGGTTGTGACTCCAGTACCATTGGGTTGAGCAATCTTCTGCCCGCAGGTGTCCAGGTATGAAGAGACCCATCTTCACAGGCCACTGCCCAGAAATGCTTGGTAGCTGTTACCAGAATGATAGCTCGTGGTAGGAATTCTTCCCAGATAAGAGCACCCCTTTTAGTGACCATGACGTGCGAGGGATCCCTTGGGTTGGTGTCATTCTTGGCTTCCAGAATGATGTTCTCCGCCACCTTTGTTGCATCTTCCAGAGAGCTGTCCCCTTGAAGAACACCTCGCTCCAGCGGCCGCAGAATATGAGATCTCACCTTGGGCACAGCCAGTCTGACCGAGGCCCACGCGATGGAAGGATTCAAGACGGCTGGTCGGAGGAACTCGGGCGTCGGGACCACACCATTCTGCACAGGTGCGAGGGTGGCGGGTTCGACACCGTCGGGGCCATTAGCGACAATAGGGATTGGACCGGTTGTTGCTCGTTTTGAGACGTGTTCATCCTCCTCATCGCCCTCGACGTTCATACGCCTCTTGTTACCAAGCAACATTGCGGCAATGCCTCCCTTGGGCAGCCCATCGAATGGCTTAGTGAGGTCGAGAACAGTAGTTGGCGCATCGTTCTGGGCTGCCTTGTTGGTAGTAGTCGTACCAACCAGCTGTGTCTGGGGCAATGAAGATTGTCCAGTTCCTGATGAGGATACCAGCAGAGGTGCTACTCGTTTCTTGCCATCCTTGCCGATGGTGACTCGTGACTTGAGCTCTTTGACTCGCTCGGCAGTCTTGTCCGCTGTCTCTTCTGGCTGCTTTTCTGGCTCCTTCTCCTTCTCTGGCTCTGTCTGACCATTGGTTGTCGGCTTTGAAGCTGCGCTTGGCTTGGTACCATTAGTGACTGGTGTAGACTCTTTTGTCGATTCGGAAAAATCGCCCATCAGCGCACCCATCCTCGATTCAACAGCCCGTGACTCGCCTGCCTTGCTTTGGTTCTCTAGCAAGAGACCTTCAACATCTTCTGCGATGCCCATCCCCTTTCTCGACCCGCCATACTTCTGTAGAGCCTTGATATTCTCCTCAGGCTGCGCGACCCAACCCAGTTCACCCTCGGAGAACTTGGCAACCACAATGCTGCCGTCGAGGCTCGAGGCGTACAGTGTCTGGCCGTCCGGAGTCCATGCCAGGTCGGATATCGACTTTCCGGCAAGATCCTGAAGTATAACCACAGGTCTTGATGTATTTGTATTCCATATGCTCAGAGTCTTGTCCTGACCTGCCGATGCAATAACCGTCACAAGCGACCCAGTATTACCGTTAGACGCTGTGCTCGAGTCTGGTTTTACTGTATGGAAAAGTCGTGGGGAGAACATGCAAACTTCGGTGGGAGCCTCGTGACCGATCAGGTTGATCTCGCTGTCCCATCTCGTTCGCTCGATGATAGCAACAGAACTGACAGGTCCGTTCACAGCATTGGCGGCGGCAATATGGTTGCCATCAGGGGACCAAGAGCAACGTCGGAAGTATGTTGTAAGGGGAGAGCTCTTGAACGGCGCGCTAATCGTAGTCTCGAGGACAAAGTTGTTAACCATGTCATGCTGAGTCGCGTTGGGCGCAGGCGAGGTGAATCGGAAAATCTTTATGGTCCGATCATCACTAGCGGTCGCAAAGAACTTGTTAGCAGGGTCAAAAGTGATACCCTTGACGTGACTCTGGTGGGCAGGTAGTGTCTTGAGCTTCTCAAAGGTATGCCCAGACCAGACAACCACCTTGGAGTCGAGACCGACGGAAACGAGTATCGAGGAGTCGTAGGACCATGCGAGGTCCTGTACATCGTTGTCGTGGCCAATCAAGCGCTTGTACGTCTTCCAATTCTCAACCGGGGGTTCCTCGTTGGAGCCAAACGTCGCGGCAGGAGGTCCTTTGTCGAGGTGGTACACACAGATGATCTTGTCGTCGGCGCCACTGGCGAGGTAGCGTCCGTTGGGGGAGAATCGAACTGAATGAATCGTGCCAAGGTGGTGGCTCATATGACAAAGCTGACGTGGCTTATTGTATTCGGAGTTGTTGGCATTGTAGATGGATTCAGTCGACCAGATTCGCACGTGTCCATCGCCTCCTGCTGTCGCAAGACGTTTCCCGTCGGGAGAAACATGACAGCTATAGACCTCAAAGTCCTTTTTGCTCGCCACTATGGCTAAGCCATGAAGGCTTGATGATGTGCATGTTGGAAGGGCGAGCTACATGCCCGAGGGACGATCGCGATGGGAGGTACCCTTGAGCCGAGGGGCGGCGGGATCGGGATCGATATCGAAAGTGATTTCTCTTGGGTTCGCGATCGATTTGAGAGTGATGCGATAGCGATAACCGGGGAAATGCGACGAGGGTGTCGGGTGATAATTGGTGATGGTGATGCTAATGTTGGAGTTGAATGTTGGATGTGACGCGCTGTCGCGTTTTTCGAGCTCAGTCAATCAAAAAAAAGCCAGGGTCAGCTCCTGCCTTTGAGTACCCGCAAATGCAGTCATTGGGCAAGCTCAAGCCTGTAAGAATGGGGCCGGGTCAGGAAAAGAGAACAAGGCAGCACAACACGGTCTTGGCTTTAAAGGTAATGATAGTTTATCTTAAAGAGTCTTTATATATATGTTCGCATTATTTGGTTTATTGTATATAAATCTACTCATGATTCCCTTGACAAAGCTCGAGTTGCTCTCCAACTGTCGTCCTGGTGCTCGTTTATTTCTTGACTCGTGCTCACCAACAATGGCAAAAAGTCATTGGACAAGCTCCCACCGGTTGACTGGGGCCTTCTTGAGCGTGCCTTCCCCAAAATAAACCGTCACGCAAACATGATTGGCCAATCCGGAGCAACATTAATGCGCTAATCCCCCTCCAGTTATCCTGCCTGTCCCCGTGTAAGTTCCTTCACCGAGTCCCTTTGTTCAACAACTCCTCCGGGCCAATCCCACGATGCAGCCTCTTGTCCATTCACGTACTTTTTCTTATTCCAGTGCGGCAAAGAATCAGATGGCGTGTCACGGACATTTTTTCAGACATCGGAAATCACAAGGTTCTCCTGTTGCTCCTCTTCGAGTTGCACCGTAGTCATCCTCCGGTCTTTGCCCCCCTGGTAAATGTGCGAGTGCAAGATGGTTGGATGCAAGAATCGCCCTACCAATGCCCTTGGATCACATGTTCTTGACCGGTCAGAAGCGCCTCCGGGCGACAAGTGCCACTCTCTGTGTTTTGTCCTTGGGTCGCAATGGGGCCCTCCTTTGGAATGGATCCTAGAGGTCTGGTCCTGTCCGTGATTGAAAGGCGTGCCGTGCCGTGCGTCAAGGGAAACACCATTTCGAAATCATGATCATCTCAGACCACCCCCTCCCGGTGGAGCGGCCGGATCTGTGCCAGTCGAGCCTCTTGTCTGGGTTGCAGTATTTGCTCGAGGAGCCTCTGGGGGCGTAAGAGTTGTCAATGGGTGGGCACACACAGTGGCATTCCCCTTTTTCTACTCTTTGAGGCGCCCTTTGGCCTGACCGCTCTTCGTTCAACGAGTGTTGGCGAATTGCTCAGCCATGTTTCGGAACACCCTTGAACGTCAGCATCCTTTTAAATATGAAAAATCTCCTCCATCAAAATCTCGTCCTGGAATTGACTATGAACAACACGAATCTTCTCTGCGCAAACTCGTCGAACTCACTCACCAAGATGGCATCGTCAACTATAAAATCAGAGCCCTTGCTGGCTCACTTCTCGTCAGCTCGCTCGGCAGCCTCTTGCATCAGTGATTCGAGACATTACCGACGACGACAGAGAAAAACCGCAACTCCACTACCTGCAGAGAAAAATTGCAATTCGAGAAGACATGCCAACCCCAACTTCGGTTTGTGTTGGCCTGGAACTGGAGTTCTTGGTGGCTATATCGACTGCTGGAGCCTCCCCTGGTGAAGGTCGATGGATTTGCCCTGCATCAAAGAAAGATGTCGATGGCTTCGCCATTGGCGACTTCAGGCCCGCGGAGGGCCCATGCATTCACAAGGTATGCCAAGTCATGGCTAGTGGCGGTGCCCCCGTTGGGTGCAAAATCTCGCCGCTCATACCCAAGCCCGGTCCTGAGCAAGTCTCCGGCTCTAGCCTCGTTCAGCTCACAAAGACCAGAGAAGACATCCGGGTCTGGAATAAGGAGGCTGCGGCATCGACTTCTGGAACCGTGGCACCATCCAACTACTGGTTCGTGGTGCCGGAGCGACATCTGACCCAGGACTGCGTTAGTAAGTCCAGCAAGACGCCCTCTGTCAAGTACGCCTGGTTCGGAACTGAAATAAACAGTCCAATCCTCATTCGACCTCAAGAGTTCAGTCAAGGGCTCCCTACACTGAGAAGGTGTCTGAAGGGTATCCAGGACAATATGGTGGTTGGACTCAACTCGGGCTGTGGTCTGCATTTACATGTCAACGAGGCCGGATGCATGAAGCTACAGACGGCGCTTCGGGTTGTTACCTTAGTGTGGCACCTCGAGGATACGCTACTCTACCCATTGTGCCACCCTTATCGATCAAAGTCACCTTTCTCGATGCGTGTTAGTGTCGAGTCCTTGATCGCCATGGAAGAGGGTGAGCCCGCAGTGTCTGGAGAGGGTATCACGCTTATTGCGCTGCTCACGGAGCTCATGGAGAAGTTCAAGGGCCGCAAGAAGGTTGACAAGAAACTCATCGGAGCTATGAAGCGGCTCTGGACCCAACCGGATCTCACCAGCCTTGGAATCGCACTTCGAAAGTTCAAAGAGGGGCCCGTCCACACGACCACGCGCTGTGCTTTGGTCGTAAGCAAGTACAACACGGTCGAGTTCCGTTACCCAGAGTCGACATTCGACGCCGACTTCATCTCGTGCTGGACCGACTTGGTACGACACTTGTACGGCATCGCCATGAGGCCTCAGGCTGATTTCAACCGGGTTCTCACTCGTGTGTACGATCTCGCGACTCGTGACCAAATGCCCGGATGGGGTGACATGATGACGGCTATCGAGTTCAAGACGAACATGGACCGCTGGCAGGCACGGTTGGGACAGTATGCCAACAACCTAAAGGATCTGGATAGCCAGGGCATCCTCCCGGCATCCGGACGTTAGGCGCTGTAGTGCTATTTCTGGGTTTGTAAATTGAGCACCTCGGTAAGGTTGGCGTTTGGAACACAAAAGGAATCACGGGGATATCCGCAGGATCGCTGGATGGGATCCTTGGTTTCACTGGATCCGGAGTTTGGAGTTTGTGAATGGTAACATAGACAAAATGATCAAGGTTTTTGTACTTCTAGTAAGATCCACGACATGTGAACGCGTATCCATGACACATTATAAGCTGACAGCATTGTAGGTATTTTGCAACGATGCTCTCTAGACGTGAAGTATTGACAAACTCGTGACTGGCCTCAAGTATAACTAAATATGAAGCCAAGTCAGCCGTTGAGCGTCATCTCGAGTGCTAACATGAACCCGAGTTCGAGGAGTTGCACGAGGCCAACGAGGTAAGGGAACGAGGCCACCCAGAGGCGTCTCGAGTAACTTCTCGAGTACGTAGGTCATGAAGTGGGTAAAGAACTCCTAACTGGATAGCATGCATACAGAACACCGCGTCTTGTACTTAGGTGCGCTTGTTCTAATCCTCCTAATGGCTACAGCAAAGAACCATCTCCAGAATGTGGTGGTGCGAGGGCTAAGGGGGCAGTAAAAACAGTTGTCATCCATCCCAGAATACATGGATCATAGACCGGCTAGTTCCTCATGAACCTCGCTACCTATGGTCGAAGAAGTCTAACCTCGCCAGGGAATTGCCGCTGAGAAGAAAACAACCCTTTAACCAGAGGGCAAATATACTTGTCAATGTCTATCCTCGGCATCTGTATTTGAGGAGACGCTTCCTCTTCCACCACCGTCTGGGACAGGCTTCTTCCTCTCCTCCATCAACACTCTAGCCTCGTCAGTCCCATACTTCTCCATCTCTCCCATAACCTCAACATCCTTCTCCCTCACAGCATCGTCCATTGCCCGCCACCCTTGCCAGTCGACGACGTTGCGAGCAGCCATATTCCAGGCGCTAGCAGCGGCGCAGACAATGTTCATCTCGTACTCGAGGATACGGCGGTACAGGTCTAGCAGTGTCTGGCGGACTTGTAGTTGCAGACGCTCATAGTCTTCGGAGGATGTCCATGACGAGGGGTATGTGCTCCGGGCGAGGCTCATGTAGTGTGGGATGGTGGCTATCAGATGGACGAAGCCGCTGCGGAGATCGTCGTGACGGAGGAGAGGGTCGAGGAGGAGCTACATCAGTCAGCTTTATCTCTATTAATAGGTTAAGTGAACTTACAGGTGTTAAAGAGCAGATGCCCGCAAAGGCGAGAGCAGCATTCGGTTGTTGAGGTACCAACGAAGCGATAGTAGATCTCGCCTCGACAAGAATCTCACGAGCATCATCATCGCCCGAGTCCGACTTGGATGTAACGCTAACTTCGCGGTTCAAGCCTGAGGACGCAATCATGGACATGAGCTCCAGGCGTCGGTCACCATCCATCGGCAGCTCATTCGGGTTCCCATGATGACCAGGTCTATGCGCCTCGGGCAGTTCATGGCCGATAATGTTCTCGTAAGCAAGTACAAGACCATTGGATCGAGCATCCTTCTTGAGGGCATCGTATGCTGCGTTCCAGAGCTCAATGTCGCGTGCGCGCTCCTCCTCTGCCGCCGATCCACGACGGCCCTGGCTGTTTCTATGACAGCCAATGCGAGGTAACGGACAATTCGATGATGCGTTGGAAGCGCGGGTGGAGGATGGAGCAGAGACAGAGGATTTGGATGCGACGGAGGGAGTATGAGTATGACGGCGAATCTTGCCGACGATGCGTTTTACTTTGCCAGCTGAGCCGAGATGGCCTAGTGATGTTTGTGTAGTGGTCTTCATGTTGATGGAATGGATCTTGTGTATAGACTGACGACGAATGTATTCATTGATGGATGGGAATGCAAAAGAAGAGAGGATAGATCAAATCTTACAAGCAACAACTTACAGAGGGTCACGAATCCTGTTTAATTGGCAACGACGCCTAGCTGGAGCGGTTATCATCGTCATCGTGAACCACCCCAGGACGGAACCCCAAGAACAAAAAGGAACGATCTGGGGCAAACTGAGGGGGGAACCGGATCAATGGGTCTGACGAGAGAATCTCTGCAACCCCCCGGCACAACGGCAGTTGTTTCTGGTGACACCCAGCGCTCGGGGAGACCAAGATGACAAGCAGCGAAGATCACGAGGTCCCATCGTTTTGACAATCGGCCGAGATGTCAAGAAAAGAGAGCCAGTGACGTCTGCGAATTGGACGACGAGTCAGGGTCCGATCCGTGGGGTCGATGAAGTCATATTCCAAAGCTCCCAAGAGCTTGGAGGGAGCTTCGTCCCGGGCGAAACATCCATTGTTGGTCGTTTTTGGCCGTGCCGCGGCGGCCGAGAATGGAGGGGCCGTCGTCATCGGTCGGAGCACGGATGATGATGGGGCCGAGAGGAGAGGGGGGAGCGGGCCTTGGCGATGTTGAGGTTGTGCTTGGCGGTGTTGCTCATCAGGTTTTTGTTGATTTTATTATATAAAAATAATCATGGATTAGGAAAGGCTATACAACATCGAGTATAGTAATAGAATTCCTTCTAATTATTTAATTGAGGTTTTATTGAGAGATATCCAAGTCTTGAATGCGCGTTAGCCAGGGCAGGCCCAGCTTTTTTTTTTTCTTCAACTGCGGGGTGGATGAACTACGGGTCGGGTTAGTGGGCTTCAGCGGAGCCTCTCCACTGAAAGTGCTTGCAGATCCACTAACAGGATGGCCTCAATCTGGATTCATGGATGATGCATGTCGTCTTGGAATCGATCATAATCGCCCACTTTGAGTGGTGTTGTATTGGTCGGTAATATCTCTTCATATTATGATGTAGAGAAAATATCTAGACGATGCCTATCTCTCGAAATTGAATCCTCTCACACACAAGGTGGTCAACTCGAAGGCTTGGGATCCATCCATCCAGGATCCATAGAGTTTAAGCCCATGTCAAGTTTATGCGCATGGCATTAAAACAAGGCAGGGCAAACAACTTGTTTCAACCTTATCAATTGTCCATCTATACCATTATTGGAGGGCCGTGTCTAATTTGAAGGAGAAGAGAGAACCCCCAGTGTAGATATTGATTGACGAGTAGAAGACGAGGTCAACGTTGCAAGATGGGACGAATCCTCATGGATGGACATGCCGGTATTTGATTCAATTAAAAAAACATGTCTCATCTGATTCTTGCACGTTACCTGTCAACGACCATGTCTGTGCATGAATCCCACGTTTAACTCGAAACAAAGCCGTTGAGAAACGTTGACGGGTAAACACCAGCCACGGATATCGGAACATCACGACCAATGAAGCAAAACGGGCTTCAACGGTTGACACTGTCAACCAGCCGGCAGCCGTACAAGACGCGCACAAACTTATCAAAAAGAAATTAACAAAAATTTTCTTGCAAAACACCATCTTCTTCATTGTGATCCCAAGTCAACAGCAGATCATCTACTCTACTTGAAACGCCCCATCACTCCTGTGATCGCATCACACGTTCCTCCTCCTCAAGATAATAATCCACCATCTCCCCATCGACTTTCACTCTGCATCCGCCTCTTTACGCTTTTTCTTGTGCCGCCGCGCAGCACCTTCTTTTTCTGCCTACCTTCTTAGTCTCTCTTTAACAAAGGTGTTGATCGCCTTTTTTACCATTCACCCACGCTCATTGAATCACCTTCACACCCTCGACCTATATCACTAGGTTCCTTTCGCCTCGACCTTTTTTCAAACCACCACCGACAAAATCATCATGCGTGTCCTCGTTCTCACGGCTGCCCTCATGGGCTTCGCGGCTGCTGCTCCCGCGCCCGCTCCCTCGGCCACGCTTTTTGACGACATTGTCGTCGTCTCTACCTCTACGGCTTGCGCAACCCCCTCGGCCACTCCCATCGCCTCAACTTTCTGGGTCCCCAGCGACACCTCTCGCAAGACGTGTGACAAGAAGACCTACAAGGCCAAGTTCGCACCCTCCGACGTGAAGCGAGGCGACTTTCGCGACTGTGCATCCCTCCTCTCAGCCTTTGGACCTCACAACGGCACCTTTACCATCCCAGCACTCGCCAACGCCGCCGAGGATTACGGTAAAGGCTTCATCCCCATCGTCAAGTCAGACTCGTGCTCCCTTGGCATCCGAGCCAAGAACGGTGTTATGCTAGGCGACGACGACGTCGACTGGATCGTGCAGAAGACGCTGCAGGACTACTCTTCCGGGTTCTTGATGGCGGCCCGTGGATCTGTCGACTGCGATGCTCTTGATGGTGAGAAGAAGGTCAAGCTTTACTGGCAGGTTTACGATTCTGAGAAGGGGGACTAGATGGGATTGGTCTTGAGGGTCGGATGGACGGTGATGTTGATGATCGTCGGTTCTGTTCTACCTGTTACGATACCCGATGGAAGCAAGAAGATGGCAACTGGTAAAGCATTGTCGCCTACATGATGATTCTACATGATTCTATGCCTGTGTGTTTGTGTGACTTGAAGATCCAGTTCATGGAGTGATGGCAGCTTGTTGTGAAACAACTTTCGGTTGGCCCGGGTAGTCTTCATAATGTGAGTAATCAGCATATTGCGTTGGGGGGAGAACCTGTAAACTGACTGGAGGAGGAGAATCGGCAGACTTCAGGAAGAGGTCTAGTAGCTACAATTCTCTCGTAACAATGCCCAATTCACCTTTGTCCAGTATCGGAGAAACAAGGTCATCCTCGCCATCACTCAAGAGCGCAACCTACAGTACCCTAACCGTCATGCCCGTAGCATAATGAGTTGAAGCAATGATAGCAATGATTTGGAATTTAGAATTCCTCGAATGAGGCTTGTCCATTTCCCTACTCAATAGCGCGAAGGTGGGCTAGATTGGACTACATTCCTCCCCGTGGGCTGTGGACAAGGCTAGCATCAAGGCCTTGCCATAGCCACCGCCAGAGAAAAGAGCTGTCCGGATTCGGCAGCTACACTACGGATTTCTCCGTTGGGTGAAGAATTTTTCATCAAGGCTTGGCTGGGTGTGTGGGTGAGGGCATCGTGAGTGTCATGGTTGTGATGATTTAGAAGGTCAGGTATGTAGAGGCTGTTTAGGAAATGTCGAGACAGAGGTCGCGTCCAAGGTGCATGCGCGAGCCGCGAAGTCGCGATGGCTAGCGTCTGGAGGATTGTTCAGACTGCCATCAAGGCCATGCCATGGGGCTCGTTTGTGGTCAACGACACTTGATTATGTGGATGAAGGCTTCACTTTGAGATGAATCCTCCAAGCAAGCACCAACATCATGTCACTTGATCAGATGCCATTCTTCATACATTATCAAATTCAATTGTATTCAACACGAAACTGTACAATCCTTTCCGGGCCCCCTTGTTAGGCCATGTCTAAATCCCTTGATCTGTCTATATCCTTTTTTGTCTCAAACAAACAAATATGTGTAGCAACCTCCACTTCCTTTCCATGATCGTGTGTAAATGCAAGTCTTTCGCGAAACACAATAGTCGCAGAGTTCATTATTCGTTAAGTGTCAGTCGTTGAATGTTAGTGGTAAGCACTGTGCCGCTCTTGGCGGTCTTTGCATCCTTGGTTCCGTGAGGCGCCCGCTTCTAAGGGTATGCCCTCATCTTGAGCTTCTTGTGGCTCAGGTCAATGCTGTCGAGTCTGGCGATTTCGTCACTCAGCTCTTCGATACGTCGGAGGCATCGCTCCTTGGTTCTCTCTGCGCTCATCTCGGCTCGCTCCGTGATTCTAACAATGCGGGTGAGCTTCTCTTGGCAGTCGGCGTAGTCAGCTCGCATGGCGCGGGAGATGCTGCTCTGATCTTGGGGGTCGATGCGGGCTTGGAGGTTAGTAAGTGCTTCTCGCACTTTGGGGTGGGACTGCTGGACATAAGTCACGATCTTCTTAATCTCGGGAGGATACTCGGCCAACAGGGCCCTGAATCGAAGCTTCTCGCGTGCGTTGTCTCCCTTGATGGCGGCGATCTCGGGGCGGGGGAGGAGAGCTGTGGTGGGTGAGAGGTCGGTCATTTGAGTCGAAGTGCAGCTTTGCTTGTGAAAGACGCTGATGAGGGTCTTGAGATTTTGGACATCACTGTTCATCTGGGCGAGTTCGCGTTCAGCGGAAGAGAGAATGCCTCCGAACCACTGGCTATTGAGCTCGGTGTTAACGGGTCTGTTCTGTTGGTTGGCACTAGAGAGGCGTTGGAAGTTGGTGGACCTCTTGGGGGTGAGGTTCTTCGGGTTGATGCCGTTAGACCTCAGATAGTGCTTGGCCTTGGGAGAGACCTTCTGGTAGGAAGCTCCAGGGGGCTTGATGCTTGATACGGGCTTGGGCTTGATGGGCGGTGCAGGCTTGACGGGTGGTGCGGGCTTGGGTTTGACGTAGGCAGCCCCGGGTGGTTTGATGGAGGAGAAGGGGTTGCGACGAGGGGTGGGAAAGTATAGGGCTCTGCTTGCGGGGGTAGAGCCTTCTTCGTCGGGTATGCAGAATGACCATGCACGAGGAGGCGAAGGAGGCGAGGGAGGGGCCTTCTTGGGTGTCTTGGGCGAAGGAGGGTTAGAAAAGCGAACCGAAAATGGGACATGCTTGTTGGTTCCAACATCCCATGGGCTTCGGGGTTCAGGCTCAGGACGACGAAGCCAGTCGGGGCATCGAACCCAGTCAGGACGGGGAGGGGAAATGCTGTGAAGGTACAGAGCAATCTGGAAGAAGAGGATTCCGATGGTGCCGCAAATGATGATAGAGCCGATAGTGTCGAGAACGAAGGGAATGCTGAACCAGATGTAGAGGAAGATGTAGAGGAGGATAGATCCAATGAAGAGGAGGGCGGATCCAACGAAGCGGAGGCGATCAAGCCAGACTTCGGCGTAGAATGGCGTCCAATTCCGATGAATACACTTCAACATGTCGCAGAGAACGAAGCTGAGAGAGTAGCCGGTGCGATAAAGCCAGAAGATGAGTAGCATGCCGTGACACATGTTGCAGCCATCAGCCGTCATGAACTCGTTGTGGAGCCATTTGACGGCGGAGGGGACGTTGAAGAGGTTGTAGTCGATCATGTTGAAGAACTGCATAATGATGCTCCAGGTGATGACGAGAATGTTCCAGCTGGCTACGATGAAGCCAACGACGGCGGGCTTGTAGTCCATCAGCTTGGCGAAGAAGGATCTGTCCTCTGGGAAGAGTTCGCGATACCGAGGATATTCCTTCGGATCGTAGTCGAGTTTGCGACGAAAGAACATGTTTCGCGGGATGATTTCGGGTGAGTGAATCAGAGTAAATGGGGGAAAATGTTCTCGGGATGAAGGTGAATGTTGCGATTTTGAAGGGTCGCGATGAATGTGGTTGCTTTGTTCTTTTGCTTGATGATCGTGAAGATGAAAATGTGCGTGAACAATGCAGATGAGGAAGGAAGAAAAAAAAACAAAGGTTTTCTTTTCCCATTGTGAATTATTTTGGGCTGCTGCCTTGTGCGGAAGATTTTTTTTCTGTACGTTTGTCGGCTCGGTTGTTTGGCAGTGCCAGCTAGTGATAAAAAAGTGAGGGGATTCAGGAGTGCCAGTGCCAGCTGTCAGCCAGCTGGCAAGGTGGTTTCCAAAGCCTGCACCTCCAAAAAAGAGCACAACGAACCGACAAAGGGAACATATTGATCGATAACAATAAAACGTCCGTGCTCAGGGTAACAATGGGTCGATCTTGCACTTGCAAAGTCCCTTAATCCAAAGAGCCTCAGATCTGGAACCACCTTCATAGCACAAAAAGGGGGTTATTGTCTCCATCGCCTTCTAACACGGAGTCGGTGGTGGTTGTTTAGGCGAGAGTGGGCTATTGTCGCAGAACCCCTAACTAAACACGCCCACATCAGGCGATTTTGAACTTGACCTGAAGCCTCCGTCGTTCAAGTCAAGGCTTTGATTCATCTTCATTGTCAGGTTGAGCAATGAGCAGACTTTGAGCCACAATCCCAGTCTTATGGTAACAAACGCCTCGAGCAACAGAGCATCTCCGTTTTTTCCCAACAACCTGGAACCTGAGAATGAATACCAGGAACCAATTCGAATAGGCACGTCACAATGAAAGCATAACCCACAATAAACCCAACATCTCTCTGGAATTCCATCGAGTCGAGAGGCTTGAATGAGAAGGCTTCTGGGCTTTCAACCCGCCAAGTCCCCGTAATGGGGCGGACGCCGGACCCGCGCTCGGTGCCCGGTGCTCCGCCTCCTCGCCGTCTCGTCCACATTCCTTTTGCTCAGATTACCCGTTCGTCGCGTCGCGGGATAATAGCGGATAGATGCCTCTTTGGGAAAACGGACGCGACCCAATCACATGCGCCAATAGCGCCCCCAATCACAGGCCAAGACCGCTTCAGAGTGAAGAAGGGAGGGCACTGACGGGCAGATGGAATGTGGCCGCAACCTTGAGAGAGAAGAGAGGAGAGAGCGACTTCGGTCTCGTTTATACTGATCAGCCACCTACGCAGATTAGCACTCTCTTCCCCCCCGGTTGTTCTCTTCTGGACGTTCCGTCGGCATGGGTACGATGGGGACTCGAGCCGAAAGGGGAACAACCAAGGGAAATGCCGTGCAAGAGAGTTTTGCTGTCACCTGGCAGTTGGAAACCTTGATTTTCATCACAGAGGGTGTCATGACAACTGAAGGGAAGGCAAGGGCAGTGCAGGGAGGGCGTTCCGAAGCCGACGGATTTTCCGGGCTTGCGCGGTCCGCGTTAGTTTGCCGGGTCGGTCTCGGAAACATGACGCAGCACACTTATTTGCGGCACCGAGGGTCTAACTACTGTACAGTAGTATCCGCATACAGAGTGCTGACTGCAGCATTGCATTCGTTGCGAGTAAGGCGAACAAAGCAAGGGCAGGACAGTAGGGGAAGAAAAAAGACGGTCGAGGTGCGTTTCAAACTCATCAAAGACAGACGCCTCGCGACATGCGGGACGACAATAAAGGCTCAACAGCTTGTGGACCTTTCAGCCCTTTTTTTTTATGGCAGAGAAGGGACTTACCGTCCGTTCATTGACGACGCTATTGACAGACAATTCTAGACAGTTGAATGAAAAAAAACCTGGGGTTACTCGATGGCATTTTCTCGATGGGATCTGATCACGGGGGGTCAAGGCGGCGGCGGCGGCGAATTGTGGATGTGAATAGAGACCCGACGACCTGGTTCAAGGACACCAACGCCCGTAGGGAAAAAAGAGGGGAGCCTGGCCTGGGCAAGGTCGATGGGATGAGTTTCCACATGCCGGCTGGCTCTCTATTGGAGTCTGTATCCACGGGTGGACATGGCTTTTGCCGTCTGCCCTTGTTGAGGCTTCAATAGCGTCCGTCTTGCTATTGATGGAACGGGGTCCCGCGGACAGCGTGCACTCCTCGGGAAGAGGGGGGTTTGAGACTGGGGGACCTGGACAGCTGATTAGCCGCTTACAGTGTGTCGGGTCGGTACCAAATAACGGGAGAACGAACCTGGCACTGACGTGCTCTCGGGGTCTCTCTCTCTCTTTCGCCCTGAGGGATGCCCTGCCCTGCCCTTGTCTTTGTCCCTTTTGTGTCAGGCCCTGTCAGGCAGCTTTGGTGGCACCAGACCGCAAAGAGGCAATGTTTCCAGCCACCAGGGGACCCCCCATGTCTAGGACAGTGATTTCCCCTGCAGCTCTATCCACCGGAAGACGATGCCGGTGGTCCTCTTCCCCCAACCGTGCGAGATCCTGACATGCCCCGTGCCCCCTTTTCCCGACCCAAACGTCCAGTGAGGTGCCCAGCGTCTGTGTCTGGTTGAGGAATCCATCTCTGGGCCTGCTCGCACGGGCGGGATCGTGTTGCGCGGAGACTAGGAACACACGGGTAGCTGCCCACTAAGGACGGGACGGAATCACGGAGCGTGTCATGATAGCGCGTCGTCGTCAGTTGTGTGTGTCTCGTCGTGTCGTCGTGTCGGGGAAGTGAACATGTGGTTTCCGAGGGTACACACCCCCCCTCCCCTTAGCAACGGGGTAATGCTCGGCGGGTAAACACTCATGAGGCAGAGCGAAAGCGAACGATGGAGTGACATGGGCAAAGGATGGAAAGCCTCGTCATCAATTTTACCGGGTTTTGCTTGCTTTTACCAACAACATTCCACCGAGATGGGACCCCCCTCCTCCTTCGGTCATCGGTCAAGATTTCGGCCAACTCGGTACTTGGGTGCTTGTGGACGGGACGACAGCCACGTAAATTAGCCAACAATGGAACCGGGCTGGACCTGACTGACAACACACAGACATACAGGCAGACCGCCGGACTGTCAGCTTGTGAGCAAGAAAATTTACACTGTAGAAAAAGCAACGAGCAAATAACTTGGCTCTGCTGTACGTGAGCGTGTGTCGCGGCTCCGCTCCCTCCCTAGTCGCAAGCCGCAAATGAACCCCCCCGGGTCTGGGGTGTGGACATGTCCAATAGGATGGCGTCCAAACAAGAAATGTCGCCTAAACTCTGGTTCCTCGAGGCTGTTTACTCGGCTCCCTGAGGCTGGCTTAGCTCTAAGACGGCTGCCTCCTCCTCTTCTCTTCTCTCATTCACGACGACGGCCCGGGTCCTTGGGCTAACCTGGCGCACTTGGCGAAACTCTGTTGAATACGCCGTTGGGCTAGGCACTGATGGCATCTCCGGGGGAATGTTCCGTGTCTCTCTGGTCTGGTCTGGCCCTGCTCTGCCCTGGCAAACAGACAGACTGGCAAGGGACAATTAAAAGGAAGACCCTCTCTCCCGAGCGAGGCTGCAGATCTTTGTTGTGAGCTCCATCTACGATCTTCAAAGCAAGGACCCGCGAACTCCCGACCCGGAATTACGGCCACCGCACACCCTCAAGGCTTACTGCTACGTTACCAGCATACGCACTGCACACTGCACTGGCACTACCCAGTTTGTGAGAACAAAGAGCAAGCTATCAGACACTTCCTTGTCATTGGCCATGTGATTCCGCCGTTGGCCTCTAGCTCCAGACCGTTGTAAGTCACGTCTAGGTAATGAACAAAGAGATCTGGATAGCCCCTGCAGTAGGGTAAGGTTCGGCAAGTGACCTTTCGGTCTACGAGTTGTGTGGCGTAGATCATAGCAACAATTTAGCTTGGTGAATGTCTAAACAATGGGGAGTATTGGGTACCTAAAAATAACACTCTTTTATCTATCTATCGCATACTACGGTTACAAGGGTTGCTAAGGTAAGTGTTTAAGAGCTCACTCGTATGTCACGACCGAATGAAGACCATGTGATGCTCTGAGCTATCCATCTTCAGGGAAACCTAACCGTGAATTGGCACGGTAGATCGACTTCAAAGTGGATTCCAAACTGGCGTGGATACAGCCCTTACTTATCCTCACAACCATAGTAAGCATTCATCGCCACTTCTCCGTCTTGCTGATGCTCGCCCCCCTTATTTCGAGAGCCAGTGACTGTTGTTCTTCCCAGAACCTAATATAGTTTGACGAGTTGATCCTAAAGATACCAGCTAATGTCCTTGTAAATATTTTCATGTCTATTCCATGACTCTAGGATCTAAAGGTACTTGGGAATAACAGGTAGACGAGCCACACACATAACAGACCCTGCCCTGGATTAAACAGCCGTAAGAATACAAGTTAGAACGTACGTCTATCTACAGAGTCAATCATCTCATAATACACCCGAGTCTAACATATCCAACGGTTTTATAACTCGTTACTCCAATCCCAATCCCAACGCCGGCTCAGAAAGACAATCGCCTATAACACTCAATCTACTTTGCCCACCGTCCCACGTTCGAGTCCAGCTCATACGACTCCACAGGTCCAGACTGGAATCCCATGTTCGACTGTGGGTTATACGTCGGTGCCGGGTTCGCAGGGAATTCGTACACGGGTTGACCGCCCCAACCTGCTTGTTGGGGGTTTTGGGGTGTCATTGGCGAGACGTAGTTGGATTGTGGTGAGGGATGACCGTAGGGTACCTTGGCGGGATAAGATTGTAGCTCGGGAGTTGGTGCGTGGTTAGGGGGGAGTTCGACGACTGGTTTTCCTCCGTAGAGCTCTGGTTTCGGGGATGATGTTGATGAGAGCTCGGAGACGGCTGGTGGTGCGTAGTGACCCTTGATGTACTCGCTGTTGCCCATGAGCTCTGGCTGGCCGGTGTATTCCGGAGGACCATCACGACCATCACCAGCGTTCGAAATCTTCATTCCTTGAGATTCACGCCGTTTTTCTTCGTCGGATAAACATGAACAACCCAGTACCGATGGCGGCGACGACAACGACACCAGCGATCCCACCCGCGATCGGGACGATGTTCGTTCCTCCTGATTCGTCCTTGTTCTTGTCGTTTCCTGCGCTGTCGCCATCGCCACTCGAACCTGAAGAACCGGTTTCTTCAGGAAGACCGTCGCTGCCGGTTAAAGTCGCATGTCCTGAACCAGTTCGAATAGGACCAGTCGCACCGGCACCGGCACCGGCTCCGGAACTCGCAGTCGGGTACGACTGATGAATGGACTCACCAACAGTAGCGACAACCAGACTCTCAGCTGCACTGCAGTAGTATCGGAAAACATCGACGGCCGATGTCACGTTACCGATATTCGTGCTGTCGCAGTAACCCTTGACCAACGAGGTCAGACTGCTCGAGATGATCTTGGACATTCCGCTTTTGATACACACGCATGAGGCGAGTTCCTGGGGTCCTTCGCCGCATAGCCAAGAGCTTTGCTGTAGTCGGGTCAGCGAGAGAAAGTAGATTACAAGTAGGAATACTTACCCCTAGAACAACAGACTCAATACCGCTCTGAGCGCACTTGTTGAGGGACTGATACTGAGGCAAAGCGGTGATGTAGTAAGACACTGTAGAGGGTCAGTAAATGAGTTTAGAAGCAGGCCGTATAACTGACTATCTCCAGGAGGACCCTTCGGAGTTGCAAAGGACGTGGTGCCGTCGTTCATGGCGCAAAACTCGCTGTAAAAGTTTTTGGGCGAGGTGACATCCTGGTTGTTGGAGCAAGAGTACTTGACTGAACTCTTGAGAGTCTCGGTGATGTCGTGAACGACGTCTTTCTTGTTGCAAACGCAAGGCGCATTCAACTCCGCGGCCTCAGGACATCGATACGCAGCCTATCCTTCTGTCAGCCATGAACCTGAACCTCCATGTTCTCAGACATACCACTCCAACAACAGCATATGAGATTCCCGACTGCGCGCATGGCGGTAGATAAGCCAACTCGGGGAGATCGGTAATGTACGCCTCGACAACATTCGTCGTTGGAGAAAAGAATGTAACGTCCTTATCCTGGTGACAGTACTTGTCCATCAACTTGGACGCGCTCGAAAGATCATCGCTCGCACTTGAACCACAGCTATACGTGACGTCGCTCGAGATGGAAGACGCGACCTGGTTGAATCTGGTCGAGCAGATGCACTTTTGCAGCTCAGTCTCCGAGTCGCCGCACATGGTCGAGTAGGTCTGCATGGCGACATTGTACGAGATGGCACTGGACACACATGGCGCCTAAGGGGTTAGTATCACGTCCAAGTCCTTCATCCAGGAGGCATACCAGGTATGTAAAGATTTCGAGGTCAGTCACGTAGGAAATATCCGCGGCGGTCGAAAAGGTGGCCAGGCCGACTAGACAAGCCAGCGAGAGGCCGTGTAAGTGCTTCATGGCCCAGTCACAGCGAGTTGTATCAACGAGAGAGAAAGATCAAGAAAAAGGAACGGCAACCCTCAGCCGAGGGGGATCACAACCACAAGACTACACAAGAAGGGAAGTTTCCGAGAGTAAAGGACCAGGCGCAAAAAGCCTCGTCGAGGCTGCGAAAAATGCCCTTCCTCTCTCTATCTGGTGGGGGGAGAGAGCCCCAAAAACGCGCCTTGGCGAGTCCAGATGCAGCTGGCGTCGGGACCCCTGAAGCTAGTCCTGATGGCTTCTCCAGCTGAAGGACCGGCTGCATACAATCCCGTGCTGACAATGAGCGTGTTCCTGCATCAGTCCCTGATTTGCAGATGGCAAATTTTTTGTGCTCCTGAGCGGGACGATATCAAGGAGGATCATGCATGGCATGTTTGGGAGATGATCTTATCGTAAGATTGGCAGCCTTGATGACCCGGTTAGATGTCAAACGCCATGAAGGCATTCACATACTGAGCGTGAATTCCAAGCACAGCTTTTGTTTTTTTCCTTAGCGTCCCTGAGATGAACGCTTCCGCGCCATGGTCAGAGCGGAAGGGTAGGTAAATGAGTCTTTTTCCAGCCTAACAAGAGTGGACAAACACCAGATACCCAAACGTCGATCACAATGGATATTTGCGGTCAACAAACGCATAATGGATACCTGATCGGCTTTTCAGGTCGGGAAACTTCGTATTAAATCTCATAGGGCTGGGATGATAATAAAGCACTCGCTTGTTCTCTCCCCCTCAACAGTCGGGCGTCGAGAAAATGGAGAAAACTTGTCTCCATTTGGCGGAGGAGACGGCATTCCGAATGAAGTCAAGGGCCGCAGCGCCACTTCGGATAGTGACTGAGGCAGATCATCTCCCATTGGTCTCTTGTGAAATTAGCAGAGACACCTGCAGAGTGCTCAAACAACGCCAAGGTGTTGAACTGCACACAGAGGAGCGAACGAACGAACGGAGGGAATTAGGCGAGGCCAAGCGCCGTTTGGGTGATTCACGCGACGAGAAAGCAAGCAAGCAAGTAGCCGGTTGGATTGACTTTGTGATGGGATGGCTTGCGGTTTTCCCCGCTGACTAAGTAAGTTTAGGTGATGCCGAGGCCGCATCACGTGGGTACCCCGGATGCTACTCCAAGCTTTTTCCCGCGGGTCGGTCCAACCACTCGGACCCTCGGCTATTGAACCTTGTGGCAGTTGAAAGCTCATGACGTCTGCCGCTCAGGCACACCACCCACCTACTGCCGGCATGGCAAAGGTGGCTTTCAAACTGACAGCTCAATCACAGGAATCAAGGGACTTTGAGGCTTTGTTTGGTTTGTGAATAGTTTTCATGTCTGTTACTAGTAATAAAATGGTATCTGAAGCTGAAGCTTTCTCAGCTATGTAGTAGGTATAGTTAGGTATTCCGTTATCCCCTTGTTTCCATCCACCGGCCTTGCCATGGTTTCCATAAAAACGCCATGCTCAAATAATAAAGTAAAATATAGTAGTATATCGGCCCTTTTTTGAAAATGCCGTTTCCCCAAGTCGCTTGTGTCCCAAAAAGCATGTACCAGAAACCCCGAGAAAAAAACAAACAGTAGTAATCAATCTTTCATCGTAGGGCCCCTGCCTATAGGACCCGCACGATCTTGGGTAGTCGGTACCGCGATGGGCTGTCGTAGTACTCGCTGATCATGCCGTGAGGCGCTGTGGCTCTCCGCGCGGGGAGCTTGCCAGAGGCGGTTGATGGTCGTCGCATCTGGTCTGTCGCTGAGCCCCGCCGTGACTCTCGCGAGTCTTCGCGCTGGCTGTATCTGTCGGCTGAGGTCTGGCGCGATCGTCCGGAGAAGTTGTCGGAGGAGGTGGTTCTTGAGCTGCCACGGGAGCGAGAGCGAGGTGTGCTGGTGTAGTCCCAGTCGGCGGGCTCCTCGCTAATCTCATCGAGGAGGTCATCGTCGTCAAGCTCGTCGTACATCCTTTGTTGCTCAATGTTGCTGCTGAGTGTCTCCCAGAGATCAAGGCCAAGATCGTCCCAGATGACGACGGCCTTGAAGAGTCGGCGGCATGCCTGTGTGCCCTCTGTCTTGTCGAGCTCGCCATAGGCCTGGAGCTCGCCGAGGCTGGGAAGGCTATCCCAGGCGATGGAGATCTGGTCGCACTGGTCCTTGAAGGGAGAGCGCTCGAGGTAGTAGGTGAGGAAGTCGGAGGTCTCTGCCTTTGTCACGAACTCGGCCTCCTCGAGAGCCTGCAGACGGAGCTGCTCCTCCTTGACCTTTTGCTCCTGTTGCTGCTTCTGCTTTCTCTTCTTGGGGTTCCCGAAGAGGGGGACCTTGGGGACGTTGTGGGCGGTTCCTCGAAGCATCATGATGATTGTTGTGTATGTGTGTGGTTGTTATTGTTGTGTAAGAAAGGGAGTCGATTGTGTTGAGAGAAAGTTGGCGGGATCGCTTGGTTATATGAGACAGGAGTCGTTGGTCGAGTAAAACAGTGTGAGTTGTCGTGTCGTAAGGGAGCTAATAAAAAGCAAACACACAGCTGGTCTCGTCTGATTGGCAATCGAGAGCCCAGCTCGTCGACTCGTGGTTGGTTTGGCGTATGGGACTTTGTTTCCAAGGTAAAACAGAAGATGTAGGGGCCATTGAAGCTGGAGCTGCGCGTGGGGCGTCGGACAATTTCTTTTCCGAGCC